>PVIY010026912.1:0-34807 GCA_004026745.1 Myrmecophaga tridactyla
TGATGTGAACTGACATTAGTGAATAAACTTGGAATATTTCGTTGGTAACAGAGACCATCAGGAGATAGAAATAGGGTAAGATATTGGGTAACTGGAGCTGAAGGGATACAGATTGTGCAACAGGACTGAATATAAAAACTCAGAAATGGACAGCACAATATTACCTAACTGTAATACAATTATGCTAAAACACTGAATGAAGCTGCATATGAGAATGATAGAGGGAGGAGGGCTGGGGCATAAATGAAATCACAAAGAAAGACAGACGATAAAGATTGAGATGGTATAATCTAGGAATGCTTAGTGTATAATGATAGTGACTAAATGTACAAATTTAAAAAATGTTTTTGCATGAGGAAGAACAAAATGTCATTACTAGAGTGTGCTGAAAATAGATGGTACTTAATATTTTAAAATTTCAACTTACTTGTGAGACTAAAGCAAAAAATGTTTATTTGGTACAAATCTATACTTTGACTAGTGCATCTCCTAATATAACCTATGTAGATAGTTGATTGAACACCTTAAGTACATGGAACTTTGTATAGGACATGAGATTTTGTTGGTTTGTCCAGGTGATGCCCTGATGAATACCAGAGTGATTTGATCAGTGAGTGGAAAAGTATTTGCAAAGTCCCCTTCAGGGAATGGTGAGAACAGGGGAAAACGCAACTTCCCCAAGTTGAATTCTTGATATTCTTCACAAGCAGTGTGGGCAACCAAAGCTATAGGTTGAGCCCCCAGCCTTGGGGTTTGTTTATATGAAACTTAACCCCACAGGGGATAGGTCAAGCCTACTTAAAATTAGGCCTAAGAGTCACCCCCAGGAGAACCTCTTGTTGCTCAGATGTGGCCTCTCTCTCCAGCCAACACAGCAAGCAAACTCACCACCCTTCCCCTGTCTACGTGGGACATGACTCCCAGGGGTGTGGACCTTCCTGGCAACGTGGGACAGAAATCCCAGAATGAGCTGAGATTCAGCATCAAGGGATTAGAAAAACTCTAGAATGAGCTGAGACCCAGCATCAAGGGATTGAGAAAACCTTCTCGACCAAAAGGGGGAAGAGTGAAACGAGACAAAGTGTCAATGGCTGAGAGAGTCCAAACAGAGTCGAGAGGTTATCCTGGAGGTTATTCTTAGGCATTAAGTAGATATCACCTTGTTGTTCAAGATGTAGTGGAGAGGCTGGAGGGAATTGCCTGAAAATGTAGAGCTGTGTTCCAGTATCCATGTTTCTTGATGATGATTGAATAATCACATAGCTTTCACAATGTGACTGTGTGATTGTGAAAACCTTGTGTCTGATGCTCCTTTTATCTACCTTATCAACAGACGAGTAGAACATATGGAATAAAAATGGATAATGGGGGAACAAATGTTAAAATAAATTTAGTTTGAAATGCTAGTGATAAATGAAAGCGAGGGGTAAGGGGTATGGTATGTATAATCTTTTTTGTTTTCTCTGTTATTGTTTTATTTCTTTTTCTGTTGTCTTTTTCTTTTTCTGAACTGATGCAAATGTTCTAAGAAATGATGAATATGCAACTATGTGATGATATTGAGAATTACTGATTATATATGTAGAATGGAATGATATGTTAATGTTTTTGTTTGTTCTTAATATTTTTAATTAATAAATAAATAAATTTTAAAAAATTATCAAAAAAAGACATTGGGAATTCACAAAGAAAAGGTCTAGAAAGAGAGGTGAGTTTGGTTTTAAACTGTTTAGAAATTATCCTGGTTCAGGGAATATGAGTCCTTTCTGCAACACTAATATGTTAAATATTTAAGCTGTTATGGTACAACCATATAAAAATAATGTTTATATATAAAGACTTTATATCATGATGATCATAAAGAAAGGACAGGATACAAAACTGATAGACAGTCTATAAATTTTTAAAACTCAGCTGCTGAGTATGAGAAAAAAAATCCTGAAGGCAATAAATCAAAATGTTAATAGTGGGGCAGTACGACGGTGGCTCAGTGGCAGAATTCTCGCCTGCCATGTTGGAGACCCAGGTTTGATTCCCAGTGCCTGCCCAGGACCAAAAAAAAAGTTACCAGGATTCTCTGGTATAAATTTTTCCTTCTTACATCTTTCTGTATTTGCTATAGTGAATGAATTATGCAACTTTTATAACAACAACCTTTGTTACTTAAAAAGAACCACCCAACCACCAATCTATTTTATTTAGTGGGAAGAGCCCTAATTCTTCTACATATCGAATCTTTCCACTCTCTTAATTCTCTCTAACACAAGATCTTAAGGTAACGCTCCTCAACAACTGAATGGCCCTTAGGGACATATCAGAATCATCTGGGTGCAGTCTCCTAACTCTGAAAGCCAATTCCATTATTCTCCTCTCTCCATTTCCCCTAAGATGACATCCTTTCTTCCACCAATTACCGGCACAAAACTGATAGCAGTGAGACAAGTCACCCCAGATACTTATGAAAGGACTGGTGTAAAGTCATTTACAAGTTCACGAACAACTTTGAGGTTAGAGCTCTCAGCATCAACTTTGTTTCATACAATCTTCGAAGAACATTCTATTACACACATACATGTGGTCTGAGAAATTGGCAAAACATTCAGATGGCAAGGTAAGTGGTAGGATTACGGTTCAAAACCAGATCAATTTGACTAAAAACAAAACAAAACCAACAATAACAAAACAAAACATAGACACAGAACTCAGGAATTTTAAAAATTATAACATACAAATTTCTTCCACTCATGCTGTTTAACTGTTATAAGTATCTACAATTCAATGCTGTAAACATAAACTGAATTTTTTCCCAAACCTGAATTCTGATCTTTGATTCCTTAGCCCATTAAAGATTGCTTTAATTTGGGGGGACGAGTGGGGGGTGTTAAAGAGTGGGGGGATGCGAAGTTAATGCTTAATGGGTGCAGAGTTTCTGTTTGTGGTGATAGAAAAGTTTTGGTAACTGATAGTGGTGATAGCACAACATTGTGAATGGAATTAATGCCACTGAACTATAGGCTTGAAAGTGGTTAAAATATGAGATTTTATGTTGTTAACACATTGCCATGAAAATCTTAAAAACAAAAAAGACTGCTGCTTTCTGCTTAAGCTCTATTTCCAATGACCCACACAGACTTGAGTGCCCTCAGGGGACAAATTAGATAAAAATGGACATCACCCAATATTATTTTCTTTTTTCAAGAGTCATATTCCCTCCAATTTCTGCTGCTTTTGTTGGTCTCCAGCATCTTCAAACAGTTGTTTTTTTAAAATATTTTGTTCAGGGTTTATCACTGTAATTGGTGGGGGTTAGTCCAAAATAAGTAACTCCACCATTATCAGAAATGAAATTTAAGTCTATTGAATTTTAAATGGTTGCCATTTCCTTCCAACCCTGTATGCATTTCTTTCTTCCCCCAGGAAATGCATGGTGGTTAGAATGAAATCTGAGTTGCAGGCTGAACGCCTGCTTCTTTCTGTGCTTAAGCCTCCCCTAACCCCACCCCTCAAAATAGCTACCCACAGCCCAGAACTCCTGTAGGAATTAAATGCATAACTCAATGCCAGACTGTATGGGTTCAAATCCTGGGTCTGCCACTTATTAGCTATGTGACCTTGAGCAAATTATTTAATACCTTTTGGCCTCAGCTTTCTCAATTGTAAAATGGGAATAAAAATTCGTACTTATTTTGGAGTTCTGGAAAGATCGTGGAATAGGATAGGGCGAGTTCACCCATGCTCTAAGGAACAGCTAGAGAAGTGACAGGAAGGGTGTAAGTGACCTGGAAGGGTCTTCTACACCACACAGGCAAACCCTGGTTGCAAAAACTGAGGAACTGAGATGCAGAGAACAAGAAACTGTCTAGCTGGTGCAAACAGCCTAATGCACCACTTTTGAAACAGAAGCCTGGAGGCCTCAGAGTGCATGGTTAGGGAGACAGGGACAAGGAAATAAGCCAAGCCACGTTCCTTGACCATGCTATCCTTAGGCATGCTGCCCCCACCCTGCGACCCATGAATACTCCCACACCCCATGCACCCGAACCCCAAAACCCACTCCCAACTATGCTTCAAGCACCCCCACCCTGACTCCTCCAAGCCGCATGTGTTCACGTCCCACTCCCCTGCACACCTGTCCCAGTCCAACCCATCTCTCCCAAGCAAACAAGCAGTCTTACCCAACCACTCCCAAGAACTGCACCCAGCCCCTCGGACCTACCTCCAGGGGTAGGTCTCTGCCAGTCTGCAGGCAGTCGCGAGGGCATCCAGGCTGTGGGTGCTCACCTTCATACCTGGGCCACATCTGCCTCCAGCCCATACAATTGTGCAACCCTGCCCCGCCTTCACCACCCGACCCTAAGCTCTGCCCACATATACAACAGTGTATAAGAGCCTCCCAGATCCATGCCCACACACACACACACACCCCTGTCACCGCCCCCAGGTCTAGGCATGCACTGACCTTCACATCTGGGCCACATCTGACCCCAGTCAACAAAGGTGTAACCCCAGCTGCTACTGGGTGAGGGGGAATTGGGACAGGGGTGCACGCATGTGCAGGGGGGTAGCTATGAAGCACGGATGCTCATGTGAACACCTGCCAGGTGTGGGAACAGGACGCTCATGCCAAGGCGTGGGCAAGGGTGTGCACATGTGCAGGGCAAGGCATTTAGGTGCAGGGATCAAGAGGTTGGTGCACAGATGCATGGGTGCCCAGCAGGGTGGATGTGGCTGTGTGCATGCCTGAGTCTGTGGGATGGAGCCCACCTGACATCACCCACCCCTGACCCAAGCCCTGCAACCCCCGCAACCTGTGCCTCACCCCTACACACTTGCACATACGCATCCCAGGCACCCTGGACCCCACCCCTGCACAAGCACACATCCATGCTCTGTCCTCCCTGTGCCCGACCTCTATGCCACCTACCCCACACCTTGATATCCATGACGCCCATGCTCCATGTGCCCACCCGAGTACCAGGCTCCATGCATCAACTCACCCCACCTCTGCCTCCCACCACGCCCTACCTTTGTGTCCCCCATGCTGCACCCTGCTCCTGTGCTCCAAGGCCTGCTTCAGTTGCACCCTGCCCCTATGGCCTCCACATTGCACCTCCAAAACCCCACACACTAAATTCCAAGTTCATAGGCACCAACATATCATCCCCACCCATACCTGTACCTGTGCTCCAACCTGCCACCGCACTGTTGTAACCTGCATCCTGCTCCACAACCATCCCGCAAATACAAAGCTTAGACTACAGAAGGACATTAACTTCCAAAGTAACCCTACCAAGATACTTACATGCCTCAAAGGCAACAGAAGATCACTAAGCATATCAAGATGCAGACAGATATAGCACAGCCTAATGACCAAATTAAACCAGAGGAGAGACAGACTTTGAAACAACTAATCAAAGATATTCATATAACTCTACTAAATAAACTAAATGGATGGCAAATGACACAAAGGAGATCAAGAAGACACTAGAAAAGCATAAAGAATAAATAGAAAAATAGCAGATATTACAGGGATTAAATATGCTGTAGACCAAATAAAAAATATACTAGAGACACACAAAAGTAGATTTGAAGAGACAGAATAAAGAATACATGAACTAGAAGATACAGCAGCTGATTTCAAACACAAAAGAATAAATGGTGGGGAGGGGAAAGGAAAGAAAAAAAGAATAAATGGCAAAAAAGATGGAAAAATTTGAACTGGATCTCAGGGAAATGATGGACAAAACAAAAAACACAAAGATAAGAATCACTGGTGTCCCAGAAAGAGAAAAGAAGAATAAAGGGCTAGGAAGATTAGCTGAGGATATAATGGAGGAAAACTTCCCAAATCTTACAAAAGACATGAATATGTAAATCAAAGAAACCCAACAAATTCCAAATAGAGTAAATTCAAATAAGCCTACCCAACAAATTCCTAATAGAGTAAATTCAAATAAGCCTTCCCCAAAACACATACTAATCAGTCTCTCAAATGTTGAAGAGAAGCAGAAAATCCTGAAAGTGGCAAGAGAAAAACAATCTACTACATACACGGGAAGCCACATAAGATTGAATTAGGACTACTCAGCTGGCACTATGGAGACTAAAAGGCAGTGGCATGACATATTTAAGATCCTGAAACAGAAAGATTTCCAGCTAATAATTCTGTATCCAGCCAAACTGTCCTTCAAAACAGAGGGAGAGATTACAATTTTCACAGACAAACAAATCCTGAAAGAATCTGTCACCAAGAAACTGGTCCTACAAGAAATACTAAAGAGAGTTCCACCAGCTGAAAAAAAAAAAAAGACTGGAAAGGAGGGAGATCTGGAGGAGGGCAGAGAATTGAAGAGTACCAGTAAGTGTAACTTAAAGGATAAAAAGAGAAAGAGGGAAAAGAATATATAGATCTGACAAATAAAATCCAAAGGATAAGATGGTGGATTCAAGAAACGCCTTGATAGTATTACTTTTGCATGTTAACAGACTAAACTTACCAATTAAAAGATACAGATTGGCAGAATGGATTAAGAAATGTAATCCACCTATATGCTGCTTACAAGAGACTCATTTTAGACACAAGTATACAAATAGATTGAAAGTGAAAGGATGGAAAACGATGTCCCATGTAAGCTGTATTCAACAGAAAGTGGAATAGCTATACTAATATCAGACAAAATAGACATCAAATGTAAAAAACATCATAAGAGACAAAGAAGGACACTATATATTAACAAAAAGAACAATTCACCAAGAAGAAATAACAATCATAAATGTTTATGCTCCCAATCAAGGTGCTCCAAAGTACATGAGACAGAATCAGTAAAACTGAAAGAAGCAATAAATGTTTCAACAATCACAGTAGGAGACTTCAATACATCACTCTCCTCTATAGACAGAACAACCAGACAGGAGATCAGCAAGGAAACAGAGAACTCCAACAATTTGATAAATGAATAAAGCCAAACAGACACATTATAGGTCATTACACCCCAAAACACCAGGATACACATTCTTCTCTAGTGCTCATGGAACATTCTCCAGGATAGATTATATCTTGGGGCACAAAACTAGTCTTTATAAATTGATAAACACTGAAATTGTACAAAGCACTTTCTCTGATCAAAATGGAATGAAACTGGAAATCAATAACCACCAAAGAGCAAAAACTTTCACAAATACATGGCGATTAAATAATGCATTCTTAAATAACCAGTGGATCAAAGAAAAAATTGCTAGAGAAATCAGTAGCTATCTGGAGATGAATGAAAATGAGAATATAACATACCTGTACTTATGGGATGTAGCAAAAGCTGTACTGAAAGGGAAATATACTGCCCTAAATGCCTATATTAAAAAAACAAGAAAGAGCAGAAATCAAGGACTTAACTACTCACCTGGAGGAACTTGAGAAAGAAAAGCAAACTAACCCCAAAGCAAACAGAAGAAAAGAAATAACAAAGATAATAGCAGAGTTAAATAAATGGGAGAACAAAAGAATACAAAGAATCAATTTAAAAAAAGAGTTGGTTCTTTGAGAAAATCAATAAAATCGATGGACAACTAGCAAGGCTGACAAAAAAAAGATGAGAGAGGATGCAAATAAACAAAATCAGAAATGAGAGGGAGTTCATTTCCACAGACCTGGAAGAAATTTAAAAAAAATCATAGGTGGATGCTATGAACAAATACATGCCAACAAACTAGATGACTTAGATGAAATAGACAAATTCCTAGTAACACAAACTGACTCAAGAATAAACAGAAGAGCTCAACAAAACCATCACAAATAAAGAGATCCAGTGTCATCAAAAACCTTCCTACAGAGAAAAGCCCAGGGCCAGATGGCTTCGGAGGAGAATTTTATCAAACATTCTAAAAAGAACTAAGACCAATCCTGCTCAAACTTTTCCAAAAAATTGAGGGAAAAGGGACACTTCCTGACTCATTTTATGAAGCTAACATCACTTTAATACCAAAACTGGGTAAAGATGCCATATGGAAAACTACAGGCCATTCTCCCTAATGAACATAGATGTAAAAATTCTCAACAAAATACTAGCAAATTGAATCTAACAACACATTAAAAGAATCATAAATCACAAGCAAGTGGGGTTTATACCAGGAATGCAAAGATAGTTCAATGCAAGAAAACTGATTAATGCAATACAGCACATTAACAACATGAAAGGGAAAAATCACATGATCATCTTGATTGATGCTGAAAAAGCATTCAACAAAATTCAACATCCTTTTCTGATAAAAACACTTCAAAAGGTAGGAATCAGAGGTAACTTTCTCAATATGATAAAGGGAATATTGAAAAAGCCATGGCCAGCATCATACTCAATATAGAGAGACTGAAGCTATCCCCCTAAGATCAGGAATGAGACAATGATGCCCTCTGTCACCACTATTATTGAACATTGTACTAGAAGTTCTAGCTAGAGCAATCAGGCAGGACATAGAAATAAAAAGCATCCAAACTGGAAAGGGAGAAGTAAAACTTTCATTATTTGCAGATGATATGATACTATACTTGGAAAATCCTGAGAAATCTACAACAAAGTTACTTGAGCTAATAAATTCAGCAAGGTGGCAGGATATAAAATAATGTGCAAAAATCAGTAATGTTTCTATACACAAGTAACAACCTAACTGAGGAGTCAATTAAGGAAAAAAATCCATTCAAAACAGCAACTAAAAGAATCAAATATCTAAGAACAAACTTAACTAGGGATTTAAAGGATTTGTACACAGAAAACTACATAACTTTGCTAAAAGAAATCAAAGATCTAAATAGATGGAAAGACATTCCTTGCTCATGGATAGGAAGGTTAAATACAGTTAAGATGTCAATTCTACCCAAATTGATCTACAGATAAAATACAGTACCAATAAAAATTCCAACAACCTACTTTGAAGACCTTGAAAAGCTAGTTACCAAATTCACCTGAAAGGGAAAGAGACCCCGAATAGCTAAAGCATCCTAAAAAAAAGAACGAAGTGGGAGAATTAACACTTACTGTTTTTAAAACTCACTATAAAGACACAGTGGTCAAAACAGCATGGTACTGGCACAAAGATACAAGTATTGATCAATGGAATCGAATTGAGAGTGCAGAAACAGACCACCAAATCTATGGTCAACTGATTTTTGACAAGGCCCCCAAATCCTCTGAACTGGGACAAAATAGTCTTTTCAATAATTGGGCATGGAAGAACTGGATCTCAATAACCAAAAGAATGAAAGAGGACCCCTATCTTACACCCTACACAAAAATTAACTCAAAGTGGATCAAACACCTAATATAAGAACTATCACGGGCCACGGTGGCTCAGCAGGCAAGAATGCTTGCCTGCCATGCCAGAGGACCCGGATTCGATTCCCAGTACCTGCCCATGTAAAAAAAAAAGAACTATCACCATTAAGCTTCCAGAATAAAATGTAAGGAAACATCTTCATGACCTAGTAATAGGAGGTAGCTTCATAAACTTTACACTCGAAGCACAAGCAACAAAAGAAAAAACAGATAAATGGGAACTCCTCAAAATCAAATGCTTTTGTGCCTCAACAGACTTTGTCAAAAAGGTGAAGAGGCAGCCAACTCAGTGGGAGAAAATATTTGTAAATCACACATCAGATAAAGGTTTGATATCCTATATACATAAAGAAATCAAAAAACTCAACAACAAAAGAACAAACAACCCATTTATAAATTGGGCTAAAGATATGAATAAGCATTCTTAAGAACAAATACAGGTGGCTAAAAAGCACATGAAGAGATGCTCATTTTCATTAGCTGTAAGAAATAAAGATCAAGACTACAATGAGAAACCACCTCACATCTATAAGAATGACTGCTATTATACAAACAGGAAACCACAAAGTGTTGGAGAGGATATGGAGAAATTGGGACACTTATGCACTGCTTGTGGGAATGTATAATGGTATAGCTGTTTGGAAGTTGGTCTGGCAGTTGCTTAGGAAACTAAATATTGAGTTGCCCTATGACCCGGCAATACCACTACTCAGTGTATAGCCAGAAGAGCTAAAGCAGTGACACAAACAGACATTTTCCCACCGATGTTCACAGCAGCATTATTCACAATCACCAAAAGATGGAAACAATCCAAGTGCCCATCAACAGACAAGAGAATTAACAAAATGTGGTAGATAGGTTTGATGGAATATTATGCAGCAGTAAGAGGAAGTGATATCCTGAAGCACATGACAATATGGATGAGCCTTGAAGACACAATGTTGAGTAAAATAAGTCAGACACAAAAGGATAGATACTGTATGATTCTATTTTTACGACAATTGTAAAGGTAAAATCAGAGGCTTATAATACAGAATGAAGGGGACCAAGAGATATATGGAGCTAGAGATGGGGGAATGGTTAGCTAATGAGGTTGAACTCAAATGTAAGGGAATAGATAGAAGAGAAGACAGTTCACTAATAGGCGTATAAGTAATATTATCATATTGAAGGTCAAAAATGATGGAAAGGGGTTGTCTAGACCCATGTGTTCCACCAATTACCACTACAAATATATATAAATTCTTGTATGAACTACAACTGCAAATGTTTTAATCCTGTAAAAAGAGTTATAACTTTGGGGTTTAGGGGAAAAGCTGTTATTGCATGCCATGGGATATATTTAACATGAAAACATCAACAGTACCACAGCAACACCAGGGGTAAATAATGGGGGGAGGAACAAGAGTTAAGGGGAGGTTTAGATTTCCTATTTGGTGAGGGTGTGTTTATTGGTTATCTTTCCCTTGGGAATAATGAAATTACCTAAAATTGAGAGTGTTGATGGACTGTGGACTTTGGGCATTATACATAATGCCTAATGAACGCAGGTGGCTGAAGGATGCACTGACTAAGAAGTACCGTGGCGAACGATGATGTATACATATGATCAAATATTGTGCTGCTACAAAAAGGAACGAAGCTGTGAGGCATGCAACGATGTGAATGAACCTGGGGACATTTGGTGAGGCAAAATAAGCCAGAAATGAAATAACACTTTTGTATGGTCTCCTTGAGAAAATGCTTATAAGAAAACAGGGGCCTATATTGTAAGCTCTTATAGCAGACACATTTAGTCTGGAATGCTAATTATTTCTGGATTTGTGTTTTTGTATGCTGTTTGGCGGGGTCACATTTCATTATTTTTCCATGTGAGTGTTCCATTATTGCAGTACCACTTAGCGAATTTTTTTTTCTTTCATTTTGCTTGTTTGTTTGCTTTGGGGGAAGTACATGGACCAGGAAACAAATGCGGGTCTTCCACATGGCAGGTGAGAATTCTACCACTGAACTACCCTTGTACCCCCCTATTTCTGGATTTTGAGAGGCTGTTTTATATATCTATAATCTGGAATTTAGAGATAAGAATGAAGCTGACCAGGTCGAGATTAAGGTAATTCAGAACACAGGGGTAAGGAAGACATTGTCTTTATTTTAGAACCTCACCTTACTCGTTAAAGGAAGAAAGGTTTATTTTGTATGGAATCTAAATTTCTGTAGCACATAATCTAACTAAACCTGTCTGGATAGATTATTTAAACATTCCAAACACAGGGAGTCCAGAATAAAATGAGGGCTTTTAATCCTGTATAGCTTAATGTAATGCCTGGATACACCCCAGAGTATATTAAGCAGATAATCAAAAAGTATTGGCAAAGTCCCTTGTGGTATGGGAGAAAAAATAGGGAACTATTAAACTTTATCACTGGGGAAACTTCTGATACTGTGTCAAATATTAGGAACTCTGAAATCAATAGGCCAAGCCCTTGATCGTGAGGCTTGCTCTTCTGAAGCTTATGTATAAAGCGGAGAAGCTTAGCCTACCTATAGTTATACCTAAGAGTTACTTTTAGAGGGACTCTTTTGTTGCTCAGATGTGGCCTCTTTCTAAGTCCAACTCTACAAGTGAAATTATTGCCCTGCCCCCTAGATGGGACAAGATACCCAGGGGACGTGACATCCAGGGATATGCCTGGCCCTGGCACCATGGAATCAACAATGCGATCCTGACCAAAAGGGGGAAAAGAAGTGTAACAAATAAGGTATCAGTGGCTGAGACAGTTCAAATAGAGGCTATTCTAGAGGTCACTTTTATGCAAGCTTCAGTTAAGACACTGCTATACCTATCATAACTTGCCAACCCCCAACCAAAATCATTCCTGCCAATCCTAAAGAACACCTAGGTTGTTATACAAGATTCTACAAAAGGTTCCATGCAGTAGGGTAACTTTCTAGAAATCTACAAACCTGCAACTTCCAGATGGGTCCCCAGACAAGTCCTGAAATGCAGAGGGGCCAGCCTCAACAGAACATCAACTAGTTCCACCCCACTATGCCATATTATGGACAGCCCCTTCCAATGTGAAAAAGTTAAAATGGGCATAGCCCAAATACCCCTAAAGAGTGGCAGAAAGATCAAAGGTGATGGTGGAGTTATACAGAGAAGATAGGGTTTAACAAACGAGTATGATTGCTGAATCATTACATTAATATTTCTTTTAGTATTCAGTATCTTAGAGCAGCTAGAAGTAAAAACCTAAAAAGGTGGTACTGTAACCTAAACCAAAGTCTGAAATCTGTTTTACAACTAATTTTTGTGCTATGCTTTGAAATTTATTGCTTTTTGTAGGTATGTTATTTTTCACAAAAAAGAAAAAAAAATTTCTTCTAGCCTCTAGTGTTTTGGAGTAGCTACAAGGAAAAATCTGTCATAATGGAATGGTAACCCATAACAAACTCTGAAATCTATTCTGTATCTATTTGCTGAAGTATCCTTTGAGAATCATTGCTTTTCCTTTGTATATATGTTATATTTAACAATAAAAAACATTTTAAAAAATTAGTACTTATTTCACAGGGCTATAAAAGGGGATTAAATGAGTACAAATGGTTGACACTTTGTAAGTACTCAATAAAGGTTAGCTGTTACAATAATAATAGCAACAACAATTATTATTATTACTATTACAATTACCAGCGCCAATGATCTTCTGAAGCAACCCTTCCTTTTCCCCAAACCCACTCCCTTCTGTAGTCATTGTGCAGTTTTTTGCTATCATCTTTTTAAATATGGAAAATCCAACTTCTGTACCTTCCTCAAAAATAATTCCTTAACTTCTGGCAAACTAACTCTCTGCTACAACTTTCAGGCAGTGATAAACTCACCTTTCTGGCCGGTTTACTGAGAGTTGGAAGTAGTCCTTTGCCATTTCTAGTCTGTCCCGGTACTGAATAGAACCTTCTATCATGCCCTTAAAAAAAGAATAATGATTTATCAGAACATTATTTACATAGTTTCATTAAAATAACCTGCTTACCAGCAACTTTCAGAGAGGCCACATATTATGTAATATATTGCTCAGGACTCATAAGACCTGAGTCTTACACTGTTTTGTCATTAATGTACCTATCCGGGCTTCAGTTTCTTCATTTGTAAAATGAGAAGTCTAGGCTAGATGTAGTGGTTACTAACGGTCTCTTTTCAGTTTGAAAAGTTTTCTACCATTTTTCTATTATTTAATATTAAATTTTTAAATATTTAATTTAAATATTAAGATATAATTAATTAATTATAATTAATTTACAAAACAAAGCATTACAGAAAGTTTGACAAATAGAATTAAAAAAATATGATCTCACATATACTATCACTTCTTTTGTTTTCCTCATGCATCTTATAGTGGTATTCATACTTAATATTTTATATTCTTTTAAAAATATACTACAGTATCATAAGCACTTCTTCATATTAATATGTGGCCTGTATTCCTGTGCATCATATTATTGTGCACTTCTCCCCTTCTTGGATGTTTCCCTAAAAAATTGTTATTCAACATGAAATTTCTGAGTCATGGCTTGAACATCTGTATAGAACAAACTATCAATTTACTTTTCAATATGACCCTACCAATTTATGTTATCAGCAATGTATAGGAGTATTAATTCTACCACACTCTCAACAACACTGAATATCACTCATTTTCCTTTTTACAAGGTGAAAATGGCTTCATTATGTACATCTTTACTACCAATGAGGATGAATATTTTAAGAGAAGTTTATTAGCTAGTCTTTTTGCAATCTTTTTATCCATGTCTTTGCTAATTTATTTGGTATCTCATGTCTGTCAATATATGTAAATTATTCATCTGATATAAATATTAATTTTTTACAAATATTATTAATTTTTCTAGAATAATAAAAACAGTTCATAGACACCTCCTCATTACCACCTTCAAAGACTGAGTTGAATACCATTGAACTAGGATGGTTCCTTTTAACTCTAGCTTTTATAATTGTTATAAATTACATATGGACCATAGGACTTTAAATCAGTGGTTTGATTTTCCCTGACGTATTCACTTAAAAAAAAAAATGCATCACAAGTCCTACCTTAAAGAAATCATTCTTTTTCAGACTGTCAAGGAAGGCAGCCCAGAGTGGTGAGGTAGTCACAAGGGATTTCTTGGAGTCAGGAAAATGTAGGCTACATTTGGAGCATAAGATCTCAAATCCATGCGCCTAAACAAGATCATTAGACTTTTAAGTTACTTTTAGTTAATTTGGTATGAAGTTACTTTCTTTCACTTAGCCCCATCAAGAACTAGGTGATTGGATACACGAGCATGTAGACATTATAAAAGCTATTTGGATTTTCTGAGAAATCTGAATTTATTTCCAAATTTCTCAATCTCTAGAGAATATTAAAAAAATAAACTATAAAAGTAAAGCAAACATTAGAAAACAAAGAATCCTCTCTCTTCAAAGATTTTTTTCCCTGCTGATTACAAACCAAGATGTTTTAATTTATTTCTTGTTTGCTTAAGAAAAGGCTTGCAAAACGTTTCTAGTCTAACAGAAATTATAAATAAATTGACCAGTCTCAGACATAATAAAGAGAGAGAAGCACTCCATTTTGAGAGTACTTTGATTTAAAAAAAAAGATACATTTAAAAAATAAGTAGTGGGCGGGCCACGGTGGCTCAGCAGGCAAGAGCGCTTGCCTGCCATGCCAGAGGACCCGGGTTCGATTCCCGGTGCCTGCCCATGTAAAAAAAAATAATAATAAGTAGTAAATGCACATGGTAAAATAATTCAAATAAGTAGTGTCCCTCATCCCTCTAGAAGAAACTCTTGCTCCTAATTTTTTTGCATAACCTTTCAGAATTAATCTATGCACATACGAAGATATAATTGCGCCCTACGCCATCCCCTTTTGTCACTAAATGGTAGCATATATACTGTTCTTCTGTACCTAGCTTTTTTTCACTTAACCATAAGCCTTGGCGATCATTTCATATAAGCATATAAAAATTTATTCATCTCACTTCATAGATAGACCATAACTTATTTAACTATTCCCTTACTAATGGACATTTAGGTAGCTTTGTCTTTTATAATGACAAATAAGGTTGTCATGAGTATCCTCATAAAAATTTTTGCACACAGGTAAAACATATGGAGTATAAATTCCTAGACATGAAAGTGCTGAGCAGAAGGACTTGGGCATTTTAAATGTATAAAGATATGTCCAAACTGTTCTTCTACGAGATTGAATCAATTTACATTTCTATCAACAATGTTTCAGATGATCTCTTCATCTATACTCTCCCATTTGTATTTCCTTTTCTGTGGACTATCTGCTTCTAAACATTTTTCTATTAACTGGTTACCATTTTTTTCATACTGATTGATAGTATGAAATCCACTCTTTGCCATCTATATTGCAAATATATCTTTTTCGAGTTTAATATTTTTTACAATTTCCCCCACACACACCTAGAAATGCTTAATTTTCACAAAAATTTATCATTTTTTCTTTTATAGCTTCTGGTTTTAGGTCTTGCTTAGAAAGACCTTTCCTACTCAGATTATAAAAAGTGTTCCTATATTTTCTTTTAACTTTTATGGTTTCAATTTTTACATTTAAGTATTTGACCAGACTGGAATTTATGTTGGTATAAGAAGTCAGATGTCAACTTTAACTTATCAGATGGCTTCCCAGTAGTCCTACCATCATTTAAAAATCCATTTTTTCCCTTTCATTTTGAAAGGCTACATTTTACTACATTCTAATATATATTGGGTATATTTTTAGACTGTCTATGCTGTGCCATTATTCTGTTAAGAGCACTATTACAAAAAGGAAGAAAATAAAATTTTCTGGATCAACATTACCAACTTCATGCCCAATTCATGGGCTCGGTATTGGGGATGAGATGGAGGAGGCAGCTTGTATCCACTCCGCCGATCTGGCACAAACCTTTGTTGCACCAACTGTGCATACAGACACTTAGTGAAAGTGACCTGGGCAATGGAATACAAAACACATGAGCCTTTTCTTGAAAATAAAAATATGAATTCATTTCATAAATATAGTAATAAATACATTTATGAGCTTTATATTCACAGATGAAACACAAAGAACAGCCAAACTATTCACTACCTATTTTAAAAAAACTTTATTAAGATATAATTCATATACCATAAGATTTTTCCCTCACTGTTTTAGTTATCACTGATATAGTTCATATCATTAGTTATATGACTACTGAGGAGCAGGGGGCAAAGGGGAGGCAGAAGACAAAGAATAATTCCTAATTCTCTTGAAGAGATTAAATGTTTTATTGTTAAGTAGGAAATTATTCAAATAGGTAAAAATAGCTAGGAAAATAAGAATAACATATCTTCCTCCCTGGAAGGAAGAAAAGAAAAAAAATGTATATTAACTTACTACAGGGAAACAGAATATTTCTAATTTTTTTCTAGCAGATAACTAAACTAACATTTCAATTTTCTTTCCAGTGAAAGAAACTAAATGACCAAGAGAGCTATCCTACCGATGTCATTATTCGTGTTTCAGGCAAGAATGTTTTGAAAATTCGACAGGCTCGCAGGTCAATAGGGTCCCGTAGGTAAAATGCCTGGACTGCTGCAGCCACCAACCTGGGGTGCTGCTTTAGCACTGCTACAATGCCAGCTGGAAGGAAGCAGCGTGCTCGATGAAGGGAGGCTTGAATTTTTTCTGGGTACCTGTGACAGGTAACATTGTTCATTCAGTTTAATTATTATTTGTAAACATCTAAAATTATACCATTCACCTTCCCCTTAACTTTTAATCTTTTCTTGGATCATCAAGAGTAAGATGTTTAGAGTTGACAAGAGAGGTGAAGATAAAGTTAATGTATACACTTAAGACTGTGGGGAAAAAGAAAGAGAAACTAAAAAGTGGGAAAAAATGGAAAATGAAGAAAAGGGATTAAGTTCAACAAAAACAAAACAAAAAATTACTATGCTATGATTTGGAAGAATCAGAATTTATTCTTCTAAAAAATAGTACAAAGTATACTAAAACAAAGCTAAAAGAGATTTATAACATTGTTAAGACGTGTGGTGCTAGACATTCCAAAGACACGCAAGCAAGTATTGAATGGTTGGCTAATCCAGTATAGACTAAGACCTGCTCTTGTGAAGAAAGCCTAAAGGGTTGCACATAGGCCAAAGAACCCCATATGTAGGCCCAGAACCACAGAAGAAACTAAGCACACTATGCTTCCTTAGGTTTTCATTCTTAAAGGTCTCAAATTTTTTATCAATGGCTAGAGGTAATACTTAGGATATCTAAGGTAAATAAATGCAAAAATACTGGGACTAGATTATAACACTTTGGGGTGGGAATTAAAAGATACATCTCTGTTTCTTGGTTTTAAAATCCTAGAAAATCTTATAAATTTAATTAGCTAGCCAATTCCATGAAGAAAGGGAATGAAAGAACAGAAACTATTATTAATCTAGGTGAAAGAAATTCTACATTCATTGAAAAACTAAGCTGCACTAAAACAAAAAGCTCTTTGCCTAGCAACGGAAACTATATTTTTCTTACCCTCTGATGCGCCTATTCACTGCAGCTCGGATAGATTCAGAAGCCAAAATTTCTTCTGGGTGTGTTGAAATTATATTCAAGGCTTGTGGGATTGTCAGGGGTGTGGTGGGTAACCAGCTCACTGCTCCTGGTTTCCTTGGTGCTGGAATAATGCACAACTCCCCATGATAGAAAAATACCTGCAAAATGATACATTTTAATTTTCATGCTGGGCATTGGCAGACTCTAGGTATATATGAAAATACTGCCACAGGATTATATCTGTGTAAATTTTCAAAACTTGGGTTTACTTACCCTATTGGCACTATTATCAGAATCCAACCATTTAGGAAGAAAGTTGGCAGCTTCTATTAACAAGAATTCGCCATCATTGTCTTCAATCCTAAAGCAAAGGAAGTTCCAATTTTGCATTGAACAAGCATATATTGGCTAATAATCAAAAGTTTTATTCTCATACATTTTTTTTCCTCATCTTGGTAGATATTTGAATACATAAAATGTGCAGATTGCTAGAAGAAAGCAAAATGTTTAAGATACCATGTGACATTGGAGGAAACTAGGAAATGGTAAAGGGGCATAGGAGAGAGATAAGGAGAGAAAATTTTAAAAGAAATAGACAAAAATATAAAAAATATATAAAGTACAATGGGGGTTTCAAAAGAAAAAATCATATAGCTGAGATTAGGAAAGTCTTTATGGAAGAGGTATTATTTGGAACTTGAAAGATATTTTGTCTTGCCTCATTTGCATCACTTTTTAATTTAAATTTTTGAATAAATATTGCATTCATATGGTTTTTTAAAAAAAGTTACACAATGAAAAAGTCTCCTGCCTACTTCTGTCCTCATCTGCCCATTTCCTACTCCCCAATCACATTATTTCTTATATATCCTTCCAGAGTCTGTTCATATATAATATAGCTAATATTTTTTTATTTGCCTCTCTTTTCACACAAAAGGTATTATATATTTACTATTCACTTTAAATGAGTGCAGACATAGGGAAAAAAAGAAAGATGCTCTTGGGAAAGGGTACAGCATAAGCAAAAGCATGGAGGTGGCAATTTAAAGTAGATGTTTGGAGAACAACAACCAGTAAAGAACAAGACTAGAAAAGTACAATTATATCATTTTGTGATGATCTCTAAACATTGGCTGGATCAATGAGAATGAGCAGGCCAAGGAAAAAGAAACAAAGGTTTTTAGGCAAACTAGTAAAATGGTTATAGGCTATCTTAGAAAGATTAATCTGACAGAGACATAGAGGAATGGCTTCTTTTTTCCTAATGGTGTTTAAAGACCATGATGACAGTAAATGCCTAGGATTTAAAGAGCTTTATAGACCTGGTATATAGGTATGAACCATCATTATATAAATATCAGAATCAGCACATAAAAGGCACTGCCCACCTTATTATTCCTGCAAAGACAGAAACTAACATTTTTGTGTTTTTTCATTTAAAAAATCTATCATTTATTAAGAAATTATTGCTAATTATTTTTAGGTGTGGTAATGGCAGGATTTAAAATAAGAGTTTTCATTTCTCAGATTTTTATACTATTAAGTACTTAAGGATGAAATGACATGGTATGAAAGATTTGCTTTAACAATCTTGTTACAGGATGGGAGTGGGGAAAGGGCATAAATAAAATAAGATTAACAATGAGTTGATAACTGTTGAAGCTGAGTGATGGGTACATGTAGGTTCATTATACTTTTTTCTCTACTTTCATATATGAATGAAGATTTGATAATAAACAGTTTTTAAATGTTTTTTTTTTCTTTTTGTGCTGTTGGGGGACTGGATAGTACAAAAAAGATCAGAATTTGGGAGGAGGCTAGGAAAACTAGAACAAAAAATGGTTAAGTGGGCAAAATCTCCCTCTGCTGACCTAGGTTGGTAATTACAGGGAACTATTAGTTTCCATCTTTAAGACTGAATTAGAATGCAGTGTTACCTACTTTCCTTCCTAAACAACTATTCACTAATTTCTCTTTAAATTTCTTCCATATGAGTTCTAAAAAATATATAGCTATGGTCTAGTAGAGGAAAGCATATTAAAGAACTCTGTGAAATATGTATATGTACAGATGAGTAAAATTACTTTTTTCAAGTTATACAAAAAATTTAATGGTGACTAGGTCTGTCAGTTTAGAACTGTGCACCCTTTCGTATTGTTTGACGTTTGTGTGCCATGTGCATCTGTTCTTTCATAATGAAAATAAAAAAAGAAATGTGTAATAAGTAGGTTTTGTTTTAAATTTTCTGGAAGTTGAACTCTTCAAGAACTCTTGATTCTTCCTCAAGGAAAGACTGGGCAAATTCTGAAGTCACTTTTAAAATCTAGGCCCCGAATTTGTACAATTTCCATCAGACTACAGAAAAAAAAAAAGAAAATAATAAAATGTAGTCAGTTTTAATAACAGAATTCCTCTAAAATTATTAAAATAACTATAATACCTTGCTACCAAGTCTGGAAATTCCTTTGTAATCTGTTTTATTAGGTAAACAATAAACCATTCATCTTCAATGTTATCCCCAAATTTTGTCATGCCAAACATATGAGCAGGAACACCTCCTAAAAACAAGAGAAAAGCAGATAAATTTGTTACTGCAAATAAAAATACATGTGATCTGTCAATGGCTGAGAGATTCCAGAGTTGAGAGTTATTCTGAAGGTTATTCTTACACATTAAATAGATATCACTTTTTAGTTAAGGTTTAACAGAGAGGCTGGAGGGAACTGCCTGAAGATGTGGAGCTGTGTTCCAGTAGCCATGTTTCTTGAAGATGATTGTGTAATGGTGTAGCTTTTGCAATGTGATTGTGTCATTCTGAGGGCCTTGTGTCTGATGCTTCTTTTGTCTACCTTATGTACAGATGAGTGGAACATATGGATTAAAAATAAATAAATATTAGGGGGAACAAATGTTAAAATAAATTTAGTAGATTGAAATGCTGGTGATCGAAGAGAAGGAGGGGTAAGGGGTATGGTGTGTGTGAATTTTTTTTCCTGTTTTCTTTTTATTTCTTTTTCTGAATTGATGCAAATGTTCTAAGAAATGATCATGATGGTAAATACACAACTATGTGATAAAAAAAATAAAAATAAATACATGTGATCATTCAGTTGAACAACATTCACTAACTACTATGCTCCAAGTGCTATATGGGGAGTGGGGTTGAAATCCTGAACAAGATACAAGATACCTCAAAAATCAATAAAACAGGGAAGTAGTGAATAGAAACATAGATAGATCATGAACAAGATACAAGATGACTATTCTTAAGGAGCTCAAGGTCTAAAAAGAGAGAGAAGCAAGTCATCTTAAAACGAGATGATGAACTCTACAACAGACACGCACCAAGGGCTATGTGAGCAAAAAGGAGGTGATATCTGGAAGAACGATCAGACGTGGGCTTTACAGAAAGAGGGAACAGTATGTGTGAGGGAACAGTATTTGTAAAGGCACAGAGGTATGATAGACAACAATATGCTCTGGGAATACCAGGAAGCTAGAGTTGGATGGAGCAGAAATTTTTAAACAAGTGTACTACAGAGTGTCTCAAGAGCTGCCATGGCAAAAAACAAGTGGGAAGAACAGCCGACCTGACTCTCCTTCTGCTCATCCCAGGTATCCCAAGTTTTAACAACTAGAGTAGATCCAGTTAGAGTATCTATTTTTTTACATTATTGATTTATTATTTTTATTGCTTCTTTTTTTATCACAATTGACTTTTTTTCTTTTTTGTAAAAAATAACATAAAAAAGCAATAAATTTCAAAGCATATCTCAAAAATTAGTTGTAGAACCAATTTCTGAGTATGGTATGGGTTATAATTCCACAATTTTAGGTTTTTACTTCTAGCTGCTCTAAGGTACTGGAGACTAAAAGAAATATCAATATCATGATTCAGCAATCATACTCGTTTGTTAAACCCTACCTTCTCTGTATAACTCCACCATCACCTTTGATCTTTCTTCCTATTTGGGCTATTCCCATTTAATTTTTGCATGTTGGAAAGGGATGTCGATAATATGGGATAGGGGGATGGAACTAGTTGATGTTCTTGAGAGGCTGGCCCCCTCTATATTTCAGGACTTATCTGGTCCAGGGAACCATCTGGAGGTTGCAGGTTTCTGGAAAGTTATCCTAGTGAATGGAACCTTTGTAGAATCTTACATAATGACCTGGGTGTTCTTTAGGACTGGCAGAAATAATTTTCATTGGAGTTTGGCAAGCTATGATAGGTAGCAATGTCTAACTGAAGCTTGCGTAAGAGTGACCTCCAGAGTAGCCTCTTGACTCTACTAATAGAGTCTCTATTTTTAATTACCTTATATATGAAACTTCAGATTGAACTCCATCCTGAAGCAAAGGATAACTAACTGTTGAAGGATGTTAGGCAGGAGAGTGACATGATCAGATTTGAGTTTTACAAGGGTAATTACCAACAGTAAAAGTAACCGGAGAAGCTGGTAGCAGAGAGGTTAAGTAGGAGGCTACTGTAGCTTTGCAGATGAACAGACCCTAGAATGCAGCCAAATAGATTTAGAGAAGAGACCATATTTAAGAGGAAAACACACCAGGATTAGCCTGACTGAACATGGTGAAGTAAGGAATTTGGTATAATTTTGTATTACTAACTAGTTTTAATAACATGTGGATGGCAATGCCATTAAGTAAGATGAGAAAACACAAGGTAAACATGACTTATTAAAGTAAAATAAGTTGTTTTTTTTGTGTACTGCAGTAATGAAACACTATTCTTGCTAATGAATATCATATTTATTTCAGTGAACAGTAGTTCAATAAAATTAACAGGCGGGTAGACATTTGGCAACTGCTAACCAAAAGATAACAGATAAGCACTAAACTGAGTCAGACTGATGGTAGCACAACATGCGAGGCTTTTGATTCCAAGTAAGACTCCACATAAGTCACAGGGGACTAGAGCTTTGATCACCTATCCATGAATCACTTTACTAAATCTAGAAGAAATGATTTTTTTAAAGTGCCATATTCAGCCACAGGTACCTCAAAAATGAATAAAACAGGGAAGTAGTGAAGGAAACTCAAAATGTTTCTGAGTGGCAAACAGTGGTCATAATTCCCGGTCAAACAGTGGTCATAATTCCCGGGCAAAGCCACTCTTAGATTCCCACCAAAACAACTATGTGAGACAAGGCAGCCTACTAAACACATCACCAAGAGTGAGGAATACTGAATAATAGCAAAAGGAATCATGGTTAAGGAAGCTGACTCTCTGAACCTGTTTAGTATAGAAACATATATACATCATGGCATAGTTAAGTAATTAAAGTTCAAAAGAATAGTCCTGAGATTAATACAACTGAATATATGCTAGTCCTAAAGTAATGATTATTAGAAAGGTTTTCATCAACATAAATAATAAAAAAAAAAACTTTTTTCAAGTTTAAGGATGAAAGTATGAAAGCATCACTATATAAAAAGTTCAAGACATAAATACCTTCCTGACAACAGTGACTGAACTATGGACTATTACTGCACATCACTGTTGCCAGAATGAAATAACACAGTCATACATATCAATTTAGGTAAAAGAGCCTTACCTTTCCCAGGTTTGTATTTGAGATTGAAAGGCTGATTTTGCCAGATATAGGGAACCAGCACAGGTGCAAACTGAGTCATTATTCTCTCAACATATTTCTGAAGAATCTCTTTGTGTTCTTCTGGATCCGTTAGTTCATCTGGTATCAGGAACAGGCGGTACTCCACAGTGTCTTCTACTGTAGCAAGCCTCATAGTTTTCTCCATATTTCTTTGAAAACTATATTTAAAGTTTCAATAATGTAAACCATATAAAACAGTATTATAGTTAACATCCCATTCCCAGCATTCTCCCTAGATGATTCCATTAATACTGTTTTCCAAAATTCAGTTATTCACATGCCATCATCATTTTTGTCTCGATCATATACCGAGTATAACATTTAGCTAAAATTACTTTTCTAATAACTTTTTTATACTTAAAAACATTGTATCAATATCAATGGAAATCCAGTATAACATTTCCAAATTAAGTGTGAAATAGAATTTAAAAATGTTTGTCCTCACACTGTGTGCAGCATGCTTTGAGAAATTCTACACTAAGATCCACTGTTTAAACACTATCAAAAGTGCCTGTTCTCCACTAATTCGCCATGTTGCTTTGAACACTTCACTTTCTTTTTCTACTACAGCTTACTATCTCTAAAATCAGACCCCAGTTTAAAACTTTATTATTTAAACGTTCTTCAGAGCCCTCTCCCTTCTATAAACATTGTAGAGCATAAGGGAATTCAAAATTATAAAATATTCATGTCCTATTGACTCACTCTGAAATACAGGTTATTCCCTGTGGGTCTCCAAAGAGAATATATCTGCCCATGGTTCTGGATCCTAAATTTGCCTCTTTTTCAAGTCTCAGAGGGCACAGCTCTGGAATCTTGAACTCATTACTTCTCAAAATGGTAGAATGAAAATGTAGGTTCGAAGTATAGTTAAAGAAACTAAAAAATGAGTACTCCATCAGAAATTTGGGGAAAGTGAGACAATTCTCTACCTCCTACGTTGCTGCCAGGTGATGTTTGGTAAAGGAAGTATGGAGAATCACCCATTCGATTCTTAGGTTTACTCGGCTTTCTAACAGAATAAAGAAACAAGATCGAGAAGAACCTGTAACTTCTATACAGATACTCACTCACCATGGTGTGCCCAAATCATCATTTTGCCTTTCATCCCAGAGGCACAGGCAATAATTCTACCCACCGACCCATCCCCCAACGTCAAGCACACCTTATGCAAAATTTACTGTTAGAACTGAAAGGGACTTTGAGATCATCCAGGTAATTCCTCTCTATATAGATGAGAAAACCAGGAACACCCAAAGAGAAGCGACTAAGCAGCAAGGGCCTCACTTAGAGGCCTCACTCCCGGACCAGGCTACCCTGCATGTGACAAAATGAAGACAATTCCTCTTACAGCTCTTGGGCCTCTTCAGTGTGTCTCTGCTGTGACTTTTCTTCCGCTGCCCCCTCCCACCACGTGACAATTCCAGGAGCTCCCCCTGGGAATCAGGGTTCTTCGGCGCCACGAGCCGCCGAAGTCTAGCCCAACGCCAGGCCCGGACCTGAGATTGGACAGAAACTCAGAAACCGCCTCAGTCTCCGGAACCCCCAGGCGTCGTCACTGCCGCGCGTCGGCGGGAGCTTTAGGCGGGTGCCCGGATACATTCGTCACTTCCGCTCCCAGCGGGGAACGAGGGAGGGCAGGCGACTAGAGAACTGGGCACCCTCGGGAGGTGGTGGTCCGAAGTCTAGGTGACGGGGCGGGACGAGGCCGGAAGGTGGAGGGAGGGGTCGGGCCGAGCCGGCTGGAGGGCCAGGCCCGGTGACCCCCACCCTGGCGTACCCGCCCCGGCCGCGGCTGAGGAGGAGGATGATCTCCAGGTACACTCGGAAGGCGGCGCCACAGAGCTTGGAGCTGTGAGTGGACTGCTCAGCCATCCCAGCCGGGGCGGGGGGAGGCTGAGGTGGTACCGGGCGCTCTGGGACTCTTTCTGGTCAGTCCTTCGGTGCTTTCCTTTCCCAGGGCGCAGGAGAGAGGTTTTTCTTCGGAACTCTCTCTTCCCAGCCCTGCTGGGTACTGTCCCTTTTGCCTGGAGGTAGGAGCGTGTCACCTGTGATATCCTAGGACTTGGCCTTCTTGGGCTACACTTCATGAGCTCCGGGACTCGGTCTTCTAAAGCATTTGTAGTTTCTACATGGCTTCATGCCCACTGTTATTAGCAGAAGTTAATAATAGTTAACTGAGTACTAAAATAATAAAGTTAAATACATCTGGTGCGTGGCATCATGCTAAACTATTTACATGCATTAACTCCCTTAATCCTCTCAGCAAGGATATGAGATAGGACTGTTATTTTGTACATTCTGCAGATAAACATCCCAGATTGAAAGATTGTAGCATGCCAAAGGTTACACAGCCAGCAAGCGATGCAGTTTGAAGAATGAATCTGGTTGTCCATCTGATTCTAAGACTGGTCATAAGTCTTAACATCCTCCTCCCCATCTCCGAATCCTCAAGATTCAGTTTTGCATTTGAGACTTGAGAGTAAATATTTCCGGCTTAAATACCCCCTCCCACTCCCTAGTTAAGTGTCACAATGTTAATTTCTTACATTTATTGTTTTACGTTTTCAAAACGACTTTCACATTTTGATCTTCATGAGAAGTCTTTAACATGAGTATTATTATCTTCAATGTTTTAGAAAACAAAACCATATCATAAATGTTACATATCTTAATACAAATTATATAGTCAGTAGAGTCAGGATTTGAACTTGGGGTTTTTGACCCCAAATCCAAATTTTTTTCTTCACTAAGCTATAATTTAAGCAACCACATATTTGTTAATTAAATATTAACTATATAGGGTAATCAAAAGGATGATATTTTGAGTTATATTTAGGTTTTTGGGCTACGCTATCTTCTAGCTGAGTGACTCTTGGGCAAATTACTAAATCCCTGAGACTTAATTTCTGTAATACAGGAATAAAACCTACTTCATGGTAAAATGTAAATGTAAAGTGATAGCACTTTACATATAGTAGATATTGAATAAATATTTCCTGTTTCCTCCCCATCCTTATTTAATACACTAGCCATATGAAGAAAATCAGCCCCAACAAGACATCTCCTGGCCCTTCAGAAGCTGTCCTTTACTAAGGTGCAGGGTATGCATGCAATAGCAATTCATGTAATTAGTTCTTTAGGGACTAGAAAGAAGAAGCATTCTTTTCCCGATAAGATGAACATAGGTAAAAATCAGCTTTTAGAATGAATTCTGACCATTCTGAAAGTAAAATTTTAAATGTTAATAGATATTTATAGGGCCAGAATTACTGACCCTGTCTAGTTACTTTCTTGTTCTCTGTTATTAATTTCATACTGCCAAAAGATGACTTTCTAGAAGAGTCAGGATGGTGTGAATAATGAAGATGGTGAAGATATATAGCATCTAAGTAACTATAAATTAAGAGCAATGTTTACTTTTGGTGTTACAATGATGATCTGCTTTACAGCATTAACTTTAATTTTCCTTCTAACAGTTCCAAACTATAGATGTTGAAAAGAGTGTAGAAAGAGTAATTTTAATATATAACTTGCCATTTTTTAATGAGAAATTTCAAACATAAAGAAATATATAAACAATAGTGCAAAGGGACCGTCCCCTAGTCAAAATGGCAGAGTGGGATTCTTCAGGTCCCCATTTTCCCACAGAAGCTTTGAACACCAGCAAGAACTGGCAGAAATGTCTTTCTCGAAGCTCCAGGAAACAGTTAAAAGACTTCAATAATAGGGTGAGGGCGGGCCACGGTTGCTCAGTGGCAGAGTTCTCGCCTGCCATGCCAGAGACCTGAGTTCGATTCCCAGTGCCTGCCCATGCAAAAAAATATATAAAAATAAAAATAATAAGGTGAGTTTCAAATCAAGAAATAGACTACTTAAAAGCCATAGGATATTATGGTGCTCTGGTTGACAACTCTGGCACCCCTCTAGCTTGACGTGGAGCTGGCCCACACTCCCAGTACAGATCCATGGTCCTGGTTCCTGAGGAAGCAGGGTAATCCTCATGCTCATAGTTGAAACATGTATGTCTGACCCAAACATGTTGGCCTAAGAGGCTCACAGTCCCAGAACCTGCCTGTGTGTGTAAAAGGCAGCACATAGAACTCTCTAACACAATGCTGTGGGAGAACAGTCACGTCATGCTGCCTGGGATTCCAGGCTGTAGGACACACTGTGCAGTGCCTGGGAAACTGTTTCTTAGGAAAGTGGGGACTTTCAGAACCATGTAAATGGAGAAATTGCTAGGGCTACACATGCATGCCTAAGAAACTTCTGTAGAAAGGACCAGGAAGTCCCCACCCTAAGCTTTGGCCTGGAACTATTCCCTAAACTCTTTGATAAGACTGTTTAAATCATCCAGTCTAAGGGACAGAAATAAGAAAGAGTGAAGACATGACACCCAGGAGTGAAAGTCTTTCTGGCATTGTGGGATATGACTCCCAGGGTTGAGCCTGGCTCTGACACTGCGGGATAGACAATGTCTTACTGATCAAAAGGGGGAAAAGAATTGTACTAACAGTTCCAAATTATAGATGTTGAAAAGAGTGTGGAACGAGTAATTTTAATGTATTACTTACCATTTTTTTAATGAGAAATTTCAAACATAAATATATAAACAGTAGTGCAAGGGGACCCTCCCCTGGTCAAAATGGCAAAGAATTTAGTGTACTAAATTCTTTAGTACACTAAGAATTTAGTGTACTAAATTCTTTTGTGCACCAAAAAAAAAAAAATTGTACATAATTCTTTTGAATTTGTGGCTGAGAGAGTTCAGTTAGAATTGAGAGGCTAGTCTTATACATGCTTCAGCTAGATATTGCTATTTACCCTGGTTTGCCAAACCTCAGCCAAAACCATTCCTTCCAACCCTAAAGAACACCTAGGGCTTTAGCTGAGATTCTACAAGGTTCCATGCACTAGGATTACTTTCCAGAAACCTTCAACTTCCAGTTGGGTTCCTAGGCCAGATAAGTCCTGAAACACAGAGGGGCCGGCCTCTCCAGATGATCAGCTAGTTCTGTCCCCATCCCATATTATTGACAGCCCTTTCCAACATGAAAAAGTTAGAATGACCATAGCCCAAATACCCCTAAAAATTGGGAGAAAGATCAAAGGAGAAGATGGAGTTAAAACACACAAGATAGGATTTAACAAATGAGAATGACTGCTGAATCATTATGTTAATATATCTTTTAATCTCCAGTGTTTTGGAGCAGCTAGAAGTAAAAACCTAAAAATGTGGAATTGTAACCTACACCAAACTCTGAAATCTGTTCTATAACTAATTGTTGTAGTGTGCTTTGAAATTTATTGTTTTTTTTGTATATATTTTATTTTTCACAATAAATACATTAACAAATTGAAAAAAATAAAAAGAATGAAGAAAAATGAACTGAGCCTGAGGACCCTGTGGGATACCATCAAGTGTACCAATACACACTGTGGAGTCCTGGAAGGAGAAAAGAGAAAGGGTAGGAAAGGCTATTCAAAGACATAATGGTTGAAAACCTTCCAAATTTAATGAAAAACATGAAGATACACATCCAAGATACTCAGCACAATCCAAACATGATAAATCCAAATAGACATACACTGTGGCATATAATCAAACTGTCAAGTGCCAAACATAGAAAGAATGCAGAAAGCCACAAGAAAGAAGCAACCTGTCACATACAATCTTACTCAATAAGATTAAGTAGTAATTTCTCATTGAAAACCATGGAGGCAAGAAGACAGTGGGATGACATATTTAAAGTGCTAGAAGGAAAAAATTGCCAACTAAAAATTCTATATCAGCAAAAGTCTTCCAAAAATGAGGGGAAGATGAAGACATTTCCAGATAAAGAAAAGCAGAGGAACTACAAGCCATGCTAAAGAGTGTTCTGGAAGTTGAAAGGAAAGGAGAATAGACAATAGAATGAAGCTGCAGAGGAAATAAAGATGCCAAGGAAGGTAGTGATATAGGTGAAGATAAATGCCAGTACTATTGTATTTTTTATTTGTAACTCCACTTTTTTGCTTCCTGCAGGATTGTTTTGGTTTACTAAAGCTGCCAGAATGCAATATACCAGTAATGTAATGGCTTTAAAAAGGGAATTTATTTAAGTTAAAAATTTACAGTTCTAAGGCTATAAAAAATGTCCAAAATAAGGCATCTGGGGAAAGATACCTTGATTCAAGAAAGGCCAATGGGTCCAGAACACTCTGTCAGCTGGGAAGGCATTTGGCTGGCATCTGTTGGGGGTCTTTGGCTTCAGGTTTCAAGCAGCTTCCCCAGGGGCATTTTCTTTCTGCATCTCCAAACATCTGGGTCTCATGTGCATCTACTCTCTCTATCAGCATTCCAAGCATCTAAGCTTCCTCCAAAATGTTTCCCCTTTTAAACGACTGCAGTAAACTAAGCAAGACCCACCTTGAATGGGCAGAGTCACATCTCCATCTAATAAAAAAGTCACATCTACAATTGGGTGTGTCACATTTCCATGGATACAATCAATCAAAAGATCCCACCCACAACTGGTATATCATTTCTCCATGGAAACAATCCAATCAAGGTTTCCACCCCATAACACTAAATCAAGATTAAAAGAACCTGGCTTTTCTGGGGTATACACAGTTTCAAACTGGCACATTCTACCCTCTGGACCCCAAAAAGATATGTTCTTTCCACATGCAAAACACATTCATCCCATCACAGTATCACAAAAGCCTAAACCAGTTCAGTAACAATACAAATGCAATACTAAGTAAGAAACAGTACAAAAATCTCATCAAAGTCGGTTACAGGCATGGTTTGTCCTAAGGCAAAAATTCTCCTCTGGCTGTGGACGTGTGAAATGCAGAACAAGTTATCTGTTGCTAATATACAAAGGAGGGACAGTCATAGGATACATGTTTCCATTGCCATAGGGAGAAATTGAAAGATAAACAGGTCACTGAACCCCCAAAATTCCAAAAACCTGCAGGGAAAACTGTATCGGATTTCAAAGTCTGAGAGTCATTTATAGAATAACATTTCATCCCCTGGGTTTCAGAGAGTGGTAATCCCATCCATTCCAAGGGCTTACACAGCAGCCCTGCTCTCTGCAGTGAAGGTTGCAACACTGAGGATCATTGGAAAGACTATCTTTTTCTTGGTTCCACCTTCTCCAAACAATGGGGCAGCACACAGGCTCTCTGCCATCTCTGAGGCACATGCTCAGCCCCCTCAGAACAAATGGGACAATCGCCAAGCTCCCCCCAATCCCCAGTTTCAGTGCTCCACCCTCTCTGAGACTTGGGGCACCAAAAATCTTCCTGAAGATTCAAGCACAAGGCCCATCCTCTGCTTCTTGGGCAAACTCACCCTCTCCATGTCAATGGGTGGGTCCACCCTCCTGGTCCAAGATTTCTTAGCTTTAGACCTTATCTTCCACAGTTCTGCCTCTGAAGTCATTTTTCTTTCAATTTGTCCCTTTTCTGTCCGTTATAACCCAGACTGGCAGTGGTTCTGTTTATACAGATCCTGCAACACTTTTCGGTTTTCTATGCAGTATGCAGGGATCATACTCAGTAGACAATAGGACTTTCCATAAATCCTTTCTGGGTAACTCCATCTCCTAAACTTGCTTGCCCTTTAATGGCTGACTCATTCCGTGTTTGGTTAAATCCTCACATGTGGCCCTGTTCACTGGGGGCTCACTTTCTGGAAGCCCAGAATTTTCTAGACCATCAGTTTCTGTATGTTCTGTACCCAGGAGTTCAGTTCTCAACTTTTCTTTTTCCTGCTGCATTTTTACTATAAGCTGCAAGGAGCAGCCAGACTGCATTTTCCACATTTAGTTTGGGAATCTCTCCAGATAAGTATGCACATTCATCACTCTCAAATTTTGCCTTCCATCCATAAAGATGGCCTTCCTTCCAGTTTGCAATGACATATTCATCATTTCTGTCTAAAGCCTTGTTGGAGGCATCTTTAGAGTCCACATTTCTACCAACAGTCTGTTCAAAGCAGTTCAGGCCTTTTCTATCAAGCATATCACAATTCTTCCAGAATCTTCCCCTTATCATTTAAAAGCCATCCCAGTGTGCTTGGTATTTGCCAACTGCTGCAGCACCTCACTTCACGGGTACTAAAATCTATTCTGTTTGCTAAAGCTGCCAGAACAATATACCAGAAAAGGAGTGTTTTTAAAAAGGAAGTTTATTTAAGTTACAGGTTTACAGTTCTAAGGCTGAAAAAAAAATGTCCAAACTAAGACATCCAGGGAAAGATACCTAGATTCAAGTAAAGCTGATGTGTCCAGAACACCTTTATCAACTGGGAAGGCATGTGGCTGGCATCTGTTGGGGTGTTTGGCTTCTGGTTTCAAGTGGCTTCCCCTGGGTGTTTTTTTCCTGCATCTGCAAACATCTGGGTCTAATGTGCATCTGCTCTGTCGGCATTACAAGCATCTAAGCTGCCTCCAAAATTTTCCCCTTTTAAAGGACTCCAGTAAACTAGTAAGACTAATCAAGACTCTGCACTTGAATGGGCGGAATCACATCTTCATCTAATTAAAAGGTTCCACCCACAACAGGATGTGTCACTTTTCCATGAAAACAATCCAGTCAAGGTTTCCACTCCACAAATAATAATCAGGATTAAAGAAGATGGTTTTTCTGAGGTACACAACAGTTTCAGACTGACACAAGTATCCAAAAGGCAAATGTGTAAAATGTAATGATAATCAATGATTTTGGATTTATAATTTATAAATATGTTAATTGTGAAAAGAACAACATAAAGATGGGGGATGGAGGGATATAGGAACATAATTTATATATTGAAATTAAGTTGGTGCCAAGACAAATAAGATTGTTATAGATTTACATTAAATTTAAGCCCTGTAGTAACTACAAAGAAAATATCACAGAATATGCAAGCTCACAGAAAAATTAAGAGTTCAGGTTGCTGGCAACAGGGGGCAAGGGGAATGGGAAGTTAATACATATGGGTATAGGGTTTCTGTTTGGGGATAGGGGATGTTTTTAGTAATGAAAAGTAGGATACGGCTATATGGTGAATGTGACTAACCCCATTGAATGGTATGCTTGGAAGTATTTGTAAAAGAAAAATTTGTGTTAAATATATTTTCCCACAATTATTTTTTAAAAAGAAAGAGCAATTAAAGAAACTATAACAATTAAAGGCAATACATGTTCTTGGAAGGGATCTAGCAAGGGAGGAGAAAAGACTCAAAGGAACATAACAGGACCAAATGAAAACTTAGAATATAGGCTATAAGTTTATATCAATGTTAAATTTCTTGAGTTTGATAACTACAGTTAAGGTGGATAGATGTGACTATCCTCTTAGGGAATATACATGGCGGCATTAAGTGTTTGTGCTGGTTTGAAAAGATGTATGTTCCCTAGAAAAGCCATGTTTTAATCTAAATCCCATTTCATAAAGGCAGAATAATCCCTATTCAATACTGTATGTTTGAAACTGTAATCAGATCATCTCCCTAGAGATGTGATTTAATTAAGAGTGGTTGTTAATCTGGATTAGGTGATGACATGTCTCCACCCATTTGGGTGGGTCTTGATAAATTTCTGGAGTCCTATAAAAGAGGAAACATTTTGGAGAATGAGAGATTCAGAGAGAGCAGAGCAGAATGACATGGCCATGAGAAGTAGAGTCCACCAGCCAGCGACCCTTGGAGATGAAGAAGAAAAATGTCTCCTGGGAGCTTCATGAAACAGGAAGCCAGGAGAAGAAGCTAGCAGATGATGCCGTGTTCACCATGTGCCCTTCCGGATGAGAGAGGAACCCTGACCCTGTTCACTATGTGCCTTTCCAGATGAGAGAAACTCTGACATGTTCACCATGTGCCTTCTCACTAGAAAGAGAAACTCTGAATTTCATCAGCCTTCTTGAACCAAGGTATCTTTCTCTGGATGCCTTTGATTGGACATTTCTATAGACTTGTTGTAATTTCTATAGACTTGCAATTTTCTTGGCCTTAGAACTGTAAACTAGCAACTTGTTAAATTCCCCTCTTTAAAAGCCATTCCATTTCTGGTGTATTGCATTCTGGCAGCTAGCAAACTAGGACGGTGTTCAAAGAGCATGATGTATAAAACTATACTCAAGTATTCAGGAAATGGATGGATAGATAGATGCATACATACATACATACATGCATACAATGATACGGTAAATGTAGCAAAATGTTAAAATTGTTTGATCTGGGTATCTTATGGGGGGAGGACCATGTTGGAGTACTCTGTATGGAGTTTGTATTATTTTTCTTCCTGTCCTGTATATCCCTTTATAGTTTTACTCGCCCCTCACTCCTGTTTCTGTCCTGTGGCAGCTACTAATCTTTCTCTGTATCTTTAGTTTGTTTGTTTTATTAATGTTTTATCAGTGGATTCATATAGTATGTAACCTGTTGAGATTGGCTTTTTTCACTAAGTGTGATGCCCTTGAGAGTCATCCAAGTGGCTGCAATTAGCAATAGTTAATTCCTTTTTAAGTAGTGTTCCATTGTATGATTATACCAGAGTTTGTTTAACCATTCACCTGTGAATAGTATTTTGGTTATTTCCAGTTTTTTCAATTACAAATAAAGCTGCTATGAATACTCAAGTACAGATTTTTGTGTGAACATAAGTTTTTATTTCTCTGGGATCAGTGCCCAAGAGTGCAATTGCTGGGTCTTGTGGTAAGTGCATGTATTTATTTTATATGTGTACCATTTTATATTCCCACCCATGTATAAAACTTACAGTTTCTCCTCATCCTTGCCTGCATTTGGTAATATTATTATTTTATATTTTAGCTGTTCTAATATGTATGTGGTGGTTTCTTACTGTAGTTTCAATTCCCAGTCAAATTAATTTTAGGAATATATTTTATTTAACCCAGTATCTTCAAAATATCATTTTAATATGTAGTCAACATAAAGAAATGTCTTGTACATTCTTCTAAGAATGTACATTCTGCTAAGACTTCCAAATCCTGTGTGTTTTATAGTTAAAGTACTTCTCAATTCTAGGAGCCACATGTAAGTGCTAGTGTCTAGTGATACTGTATTGGACAGTGTTGTTCTAGAATACCAGGAAGTAGCTCCCTAACATCTGGAATAAGCTACTGAAAATTATATATTTTTTTATTTACAGGAAATATAACTTTCATTTTTTCACAGGAAAGATGTAACAAAGCATGCTCTTAATCATCATCCTCTTCCAGAGCGGCTAG
>PVIY010026913.1:0-34797 GCA_004026745.1 Myrmecophaga tridactyla
ACATCCTCTCCAGCATTTATAGTTTCCTGTTTGTTTAATAGCAGTCATTCATATATGTGTGAGGTGATATCTCATTGTCATCTTAATTTGCATTCCCTTATAGCCAATGAAGATGAGCAGCTCTTCATGTGCTTTTTAGCCATCTGTATCTGTTCTTCAGAAAAGTGGCTATTCATTTCCTCTGCCCATTTTATAATTGGGTTGTTCTTTTGTTGATGAACTATATAATTTCTTTATGTACACAAGATATCAAGCCTTTATACAATATGTGGTTTTTAAATATTTTCTCCCATTGAGTTGACTGCCTCTTCACCTTTTTACAAAGTCCTCTGAGGCACAGAAGTCTTGATCTTAAGGAGTTCTCACTGTCTATTTTTCCTTTTTTAGCTGGTGATTTAGGTGTAATGTTTAAGAAGCTACCTCCTATTACTAGATCTTGAAGATGTTTTCCTATATATTTTTCAAGTTTCATGGTACTGGCTCTTACATTTAGGTCTTTGATCCATTTTGAATTAATTTTTGTATAGGGTGTAAGGTAAGTGTCCTCTTTTATTCTTTTGGCTATTGAAATCCAGTTCTCCCATGCCTATTTATTGAAAAGATTATTCTGTCCCAAATGAGTGGATTTTTGGGGGACTTATTGAAGATCAAATGTCCATTAATTTGGTGGTCAATCTTTGCACTCTCTATTCCACTGTTCAGCCCTTCTGTCTTTGTGCCAGTACCATGCTGTTTTAACAACTGTGGCTTTATAATAAGCTTTAAAGTCAGAAAGTAATAGACCTCCCAGTTCACTCTGCTTTTTTAGCATATCTTTAGCTATTTGAGGTCTCTTTCTCTTCCATAGAAATTTGATAAGCAGTTTTTCCAAGTCTTCAAAGTAGGTTGTTGGAATTTTTATTGGTATTGCACTGAATCTGTAGATCAGTTTGGGTAGGATTGACATCTTGATGATATTCGACCTTCCTATCCATGAGCACAGAATATCTTTCCATTTATTTAGGTCATTTTTTATTTCTTTTAGCAATTGTTTGTAATTTTCTGAGTGTAAGTCCTTGACATACCTGTTTAGGTTTATTCCTAGATACCTAATTCTTCTGGTCACTATTCTGAATGGAATTTTTTCCTTAGTTGTCACCTCAGGTAGGTCATTGCTTATGTATAGAAACATTACTGATTTTTGTACATTCATTTTGTATTTTGCCACTTTGCTGAATTTGTTTATTAGCTTGCATAATTTTGCTGTAGATTTCTCAGGGTTTTCTAAGTATAGGATCATGTCATCTGCAAATAATGAAAGTTTTACTTCTTCTTTTCCTATTTAGATGCCTTTTATTTCTTTCTCCCAATTGCTCCAGCTAGTACTTTTAATACAATGTTGAATAATAGTGGTGACAATGAACATCCTTGTCTCATCCTGGATCTCAAGGGGAATGCTTTCAATTTCTCACCATTAAGTATGATGCATGCTATGGGTTTTTCATATATTTACGATATATTTACGATATTGAGAAAGTTTCATTTGATGCCTAACTTTTGAAGTGCTTTTATCAGGGTAGGATGCTGGATTTTGTTGAATGCTTTTTCAGCATCAATCAATATGATCATGTGATTTCTTTCCCCTTTGATTTCTTAATGTGCTAACATTGACTGATTTTCTTATGTTGAACCACCCTTGCATTTCTGGTATGAATCTCACTTGATCATGATATATAATTCTTTTAATGTGGCATTGAGTATGATTTGCTAGTATTTTGTTAAGAATTTTCACATTTATGATCATTAGGGAGATTGGTCTGTAGTTTTCTTTCCTTGTATCATCTTTATCTGATTTTGGTATTAAGAGTGATGTTGGCTTCATAAAATGAGTTAGGTAGCATTCCATTTTCTTCAATGTTTTGGAAGAGTTTGAGTAGTATTGACATTAGCTCTTTTTGTAATGTTTGAAAAAATTCTCCTGTGAAGCCATCAGGTCCTGGGCTTTTTTTGTGGGAAGATTTTTGATGGCTGATTGGATCTCTTTACTTGTTATTGTTTTGTTGAGACCTTCTCTAGTCAGTATAGGGAATTTGTGCTTTTCTAGGAATTTGCCCATTTCATCTAATTTGTCTAGTTTGTTGGCATATAATATTCATAATATTCCCTTATGATTTTTAAAATTTCATCATGATCTGTGGTAAAAACCCCCCTCTTATTTCTGATTTTGTTTAATTGTGTCGTCTCTCTTTTCTTCTTTGTTAGTCTAGCTAGGGGACTATCAATTTTATTAATTTTCTCAAAGAAACAACTTTTAGTTTTGTTGATTTTTTTCTATTGTTTTATTGTTCTCCAGTTTGCTTATTTCTGCTTTAGTCTTTATTATCTCTCCTCTTTTATTTGCTTTGGGGTTAATTTGCTGTTCTTTCTTTATATTCTCCAGGTGAGCAATTAAATCCTCAGGTTTTGTTCATTCTTGTTTTTTAATATAGGCACTTAGGACAATAAATTTCCCTCTCAGCACTGCTTTTGCCACATCCCATAAGTTTTGATATTTTGCATTGTCATTATTATTCATCTCCAGATTTTTACTGATTTCTCTAGCAATCTTTTTCTTGACCCACTGATTATTTAAGAACGTGTTGTTTAATCTCCATATATTTTGTTTAATATAACATATATGTTGTTTAATCTGGTTCTTTGGTAACTATTATTTTCCAACTTTATTCCATTGTGATCAGAGAAAGTGCGTTGGATAATGTCAATCTTATTAAATTTATAGAGACTCAGTTTATGGTTCAGTATATGATCTATGCTGGAGAATATTCCATGTGCAGTAGAGAATGTGTATCCTGGTGTTTTGGGGTGTAATGATCTATATATGTCTATTGGATCTGATTCGTTTATCTTATTGTTTAGGTTCTCTATTTCCTTGTTGATCCTCTGTGTGGTTGTACTATTTTTAGTGGAGAGTGGTGTATTGAGGTCTCCCACTGCTACTGTTGATATTTCTATAGCTCCCTTTAGTTTTTCCAATATGTGCCTCATGTACTTTGGAGCTCCTTGATTGGAAGCATGCATATTTATGATTGTTATTTCTTCCTGGGGAATTGTCCCTTTAATTAATATGTAGTGTCCTTCTTTGTCTCTTATGATATCTTTACATTTAAAGTCTATTTTATCTGATATTAGTGTAGCTACTCCTACTTTCTTTTGGTTACAGCTTGCACTGAAGATCTTTTTCCATCCTTCCACTTTCAATCTAACTTTGTCCTTGAGTTTAAGATGCATCTCTTGTAAAAAGCATATGGATGGATCATGTTGTTTTTTTTTTTTGATAAATTCTCTCCATCTGTGTCTTTTAACTCGTGAGTTTAGTCCATTTACATTCAAAGTAATTGCTGTAAAAGCAGTTCTTGAGTCTACCATCTTGTCCTTTAGCTTTTATTTGTGAGGTATGTATATTATTTTCCTCCTCTCTCCCTTTTCCTTTAAATTACTTTACTCATATTCTTCAATTTGGTGCCTTCCTCCAGACCTCCCTTTCCTGTCTTTTTTTATTTTTAATCAGCTGACAGGGCTCCCTTTAGTATTTCTTTTGGGACTGGTCTCTTGTTGACTAGTTCTCTCCACCTTTTTTTGTCTTTGAAGATTTTTCTCTTTCCCTCAATTTTGAAGGATAACTTGGCTGGATAAAGAATTCTTGGTTGAAAGCCTTCTCATTCAGGATCTTAAAAATATCATACCACTGTCTTCTTGCTTCCATGGTGCCTGTTGAGTAGTCTGAAGTCAGTCTTATTTGTTTTCCCTTGTATGTAGATTGGTTTTCTCATGTTGCTTTCAGGACTTTCTGTGTCTCTTTAACACCTGACAGTTTGATTAGTATGTGTCTTGGGATGGTCCTGTTCAGATTTATTGTATTTGGAGTTCACTGGGCTTCTTTGATTTGCATATTTGTGTTTTTTGTAAGGGTTGGGAAGTTTTCTCCAATTATATCTTCAACTAACTTTCCCAACCCTTTACTGTTCTCTTCTCTTTTTGGGACAGAAATAATTCTTATATTTATGCCTCTTGTTGTCCATCATTTCCCTAAGATCCTGTTGCATTTTTCCATCTTTATTGCCATTTTTTCTTTTGTGCACTCTAGTTCTATTGTTCTATCTTCTAGCTCACTTATTCTTCCATCTGCTTCTTTGAATTTGCTATCGTGTGTCTCCCATATATTTTTTATTTGGTCTACTGTATCTTTCATTTCTGTGAGATCTGCTGTTTTTCTATTTAATCTCCCAAATTCTTCTTTATGCTTTTCTAGTGTCTTCCTGATATCCTTTATTTATTTATAAATATCCTTGAGCAGTTGTTCCATATTCTGTGTCCCCTCTGGAGTTTAGATTTGGTCGTTTGGCTGGGCCATTTCTGCTTGAATCTTCATGAGCTTTGTGATTTTCTGTTGTGTTTGGGCTATTTGATTATCTTGATATGGTTATTTTGCAAGTTGTTTTCCTCCACTCTTGTAAAGTTTTGTTGTTTTACAGTTTGTTTGTTGGTTATTCTTTTACAAATCAAGGTCTGGATCTCATGTAGGGGTTTTCCATATTATTTTTGAAATTTCAAAATGTATCTATAAAAATTAAAATTGGCATTTGTGGGCAATGTTCATCTACTTTACTATTTAAATATAATTTTTTATTTAAATTTTTTTTTTTATTTTTTCATTTCATTTTTTTAATTTGAACTTAATTATGCAACTAATACTAGGAAAGATTCAATATACTCAACATAATCATCAGAAGCCTGGCAATAATTAGAAGTCCAAGAGAAAGAAAAGTGATTTCAACATAAAAGAGAGCTATTAAGAAATGCTAATTCAGAACATCTTTGTTAATTTCTCTCAGACAGGGTCGTATATACATTTCTCATACAAATGAGGGTTTTGATGTTCATGTGAGACATTCCTCTTCATCCTCAGATCTAACACACACCATTCCTGCACTCCCACACTCCCACACAACATGCACACCACACAAATACACACCATACTATATATGCCATCCATTCATCACTCACTCACAGACCACCCCCTCCCCCCTGCATACACAGAAACCATCATTGTCCTTTTGCTTACCTGTGTAGTCATCTCTTAGAAACTTGAGAATCAGGGAAATGAGTTTGTCTTTCAAGCCTTAAGATATTGCATAATGAACCTAAGTTGAGATAAGCCATCTTGCCATAAAGCCCTATTTCCCCAAAGTACTAGGTCAGAAGGACCACCTTAGGCACTGGTGAAAAATGCAGTCTTGACCTTGTCCCAAATTCTGAATCAGAATCCACAGGGGGGCTTTGAAATCAGTGTTTAAACTGCTACCCTCCCAATTCCAACCACCCCCTGGCCCCGCCACCAGATAATTCTTTTTTTGGGAGAGGATGGCCCTAGTTACCTGGAGCCATCTGGGTTTACCTGATGCTGATGAAATATAGGTCCCTTGGCTCCCACTAGCAGGGCCCTCCTGAGGTCCTGCTCTGCACTGGGGATGTGGGAGCAGGCGGGAGCCCCTGTTCCAGCCAGCGGGGGAGTCCCTCCTAAGGCAGGGGTGATCCAGGGGTGTAGCTGGGGCTTCCCCTGGGTTCCACCCATGTTGGCCTAGTGCCCAGCCCTGGCCCTGTGGAGCTGAGGGCCTCCTGGCACTACATTTGACCCCAAGGAAAAGATCTGGGCCAAAGTCTGAGTGGCAGTTTGGGGACTGCTGTGACTCAGATCATGGCCATCTTGTCCACACTGATGACAGAAAAATGTCTTAACAACATGAAAATTAGGATCCCACAGCTTTACTGGGAGATTTAGGAATTGGCAGCATCCCATTCAAACTTAGAAGGGAGCTCTCCTGAAGGGACAGACAGGGAGAGCTTATATAGGACAAAGATGATGCAATAGAGAAACATTTTGATTGCTGACATTATGTTCCATTTTTCCCAGGGGAATGTCTAAGTGGGGAGCTGAAAAATATTGATTAGTATGGTACACAGGTCCATCCCTACTGGACAGAGGCCAGATAATCACTAAATGTTGCAGAAATTGCAACTTTGTTGGGACTGCTCCCCTCTCTTAGAGATTCTGTCCTTGGTCAGCTTTCATCTTTAAAAATGTCCCTGCCATATCTCAGAAAAGGGGTTGCTTTTGGCAACTCCCAATGGAGGTGACAGGTTTGTTTTTATTTGACAACAGCTTCCCCCAACACCAGAATGAAGGGGTGGGCGGCGAGAAGGACTGCTGTTCTGGCTGCAGCAGCTGCAGTAGCAGAGTGTGGGGGGAGAGCCAAGGGCTGGAGTTCAAGTTCCCTTACTACCACTCCTGCCATCTGAGCAGGAAATCAGGGAGGGAGATACAGATGTGTCATTATAACAATCCAGGAGGCAAAAATAAAAGTTCCTAAATTGTGATGTACCATGTTAGCGGAAATGCATAAATAGTTTTCTATTCTCTCCATAGAAAAATGATACCAAAAATTATGGTCATGAAGGAATGAAAGGTAAGAGGGAAATATGAAATGGTGAATGAGGCAGTGACTATTACTAGTAGTAGCAATATTAATACAGGTATACTATTTTTATGGAATTTGTAATGATTTTGGTATTTACCCACTTCCAAAAAAAAAACATATCCTCATGATTTCTTTTGTCATTTAAAATAAATTTTCAGTTTTATGTCTGATTTTTTATTTTTTAGAGGGATCCCAATCAAACTCTGATCTGTCTATTGTCTCTGGAATTATAGGAAATAAGCATTGCCAAAATTCATTAGCGATCTCCTTATGCAGGGGAGAGGCTGCCTTGCCTAGCCACATGAGTTTCCTGCTGCCTCCCAGAAATATCTATTATGTAGGTTAAGCCTGGGTCTGTCTAAATCAGGTTCACTAATGATCCAAATCATACTTCACATTCCTCCAGGAACAAGTCTGGTGATTTGACTTTCCAGGGAGTTTTCCAAAGAAGAGAGAACATGCTGATCAGTTCAATGGGCTATCTAGTCTGGTTGAGTGACGTTTGCTGTACCTGACTCACCAGACTTTTGTGAGTTTTGTTAGTGTGAATCTGTGTTCTTAGAGAAGTCCCTCCATGATGTAAAACCACATTTCTAAGCTGGAAGGTAACTGAAGGGCAGAACCTGAATCATGGTGGATGAACTAGGGAAAATACCACCTTTGTAGGCACTTGGCTGAGTGTGCAAAATGCACCATTCCAGTGAAAACCATTCCTAGACACAGCTTTACTTTTCCCTATACAATGAATCCATCCCTCCTTTAAATATACTAGCATTTTATGGACGTGGAGACCCTTGTGTCATAAAATTCCTTAACCCAATTTACGGCTTTAAAATGGAAGTGGACTATTATATTTTGTTTAGTTTTGTTCATTTCCAGAACATTAAAACTAGCATTCTTTTCCATTTCTATAGGATGTATAGAGACTATCTTTTGAGATATGTTGTTTTAGTACATCATAGCCAAATCATCATCTTAGATTAACAAAATGTTTCAAGAAAATGTAAATGCAGCCTTAAAATATACATATTTTGTTTTAAAAACAATAGATAAACTCCTTATTTTGTGATTTAAAAAGTGGCCTTTATTTGTTTTTACCTATTTTTACAGTTTTTATCTGTCTTAAACAATCTTGACAATCTTTATTTTCTGCCAAACTGTATGCAGCTGTCTTGAGTAGGCTCTTACATGTCAAGAAGAAAACCCAATACAGGCAAAGAACAGACATGTAGACCTATAGGCTGACTTGAGAGTTGATAAATAAATCCTCATGCATGCAGCCAATTGGTCTGTGACAAGGGTACCAAGTCCACCCAGCAGGGAAAGGATAATTTCTTTAGGAAATTGTGCTGGGAGAACTGGGTATTCATATACAAATGAATGAAGAAGGACTCCTACCTCCAAATCATATCATATCATACTCCCAAAACAACTCAAAGTGGATCAAAGACCTAAATATGAGAACAAAAAATGTAAAACCCTTGGATGAAAATATAGGGAAACATCTTCAGGACTTTGTGTTAGGTAGGGGTATCTTAGACTTTATACCTAAAACACAAGCAAAAAAAAAGAAAAAAGAGATAAATGGGACTTCATCAAAATTAAAAACTTTTGTGCATTAAAGGATTTTATCATGATAGTAAATTGACAACTTACACAACAGGAGAAAATATTTGGTTATTAAAAATTTTGAAATTTTGAAAATATTTGAAACCATATGTCTAATAGGGGTTTAATATCTGCAATATATAAAGAACTCAACAACTCAAAAACAGAGAGACAAACAACCTGATTTAAAAATGGTTGAAAGAAGATATACAAATGTTGTAGTTTGCTAAGCTGCCCAAGCCAATAACCATGTAATGCATTTGCTTTAATTATTAATTTATTACTTACAAGCTTACAGTTTTGAGGCTGCAAAAATGTCCAAACCAAGGCATCATCAGGATGATGCATTCTTCTCAAAGACAAGCCACTGGCAATCCTGAACTGCTTTTTCACATGACAGGGCACATGGCTGTGTCTGCTGGTTTCTCTCTTCTCTTCTGGGTTTCATTGCTTTCAGAACCTTGCTTCAGTGGCTTTCTTTCTTTGTCTGAATTTCATTCTCACAAGGGACTCCAATAAGAGGATTAAGACTGTCCTGGGACATGCCTTAACTGAATTAATCTATCAGAAGTTCCTATTTATAATAGGTCCACACCCACAGGAATGAATTAGCATTAAAAATATGATATTCTGGGGTACACATAGTTTCAAACCACCATATTCCTCCCCCTGGATCTCCCAAAGACATGCTCTTTCCATATGCAAAATGCACTCATTCTATCACAATATCCCAAAAGACTTAAATCACTTCAATAACAATATTAAGAACAAAAATTCCCATCAAGATCAGTTATAAGTGTTTTCTTTTCTGGCGCAAAGTTCCTTTCCAGCTGTGGATCTGTGAAAACTAGAGAAAAAAACTATCTGCTTCCATTATCCAAAGGAGGGCCATTTATTGGATAAAATTCTTATTCCCATGGGGAGAAATTGTAAGGAAAACAGGGATCATTTCTGAAAGCCTGCAGGGCATACTCCACTAGATTTCAAGTACTGAGAGTCATCTATGGAATGAGATCTTCTCCTCTGGGCCTGATAGGGATGAAAGCTTCAATGTCTTCAAGAATTGGAGTGAAAGATCCTAGGCTCCACTTTCAACAAACTTTGGGGGAAGCAGCCAGCTTCTCTGCAATCCCTTGCGCATCTGAGAAACCTGGAGTGGTAACACTCTTCCTGAACAAATGTTGGAAGGCCTGCTTTCTCCAAGTTCTGGGCATACTCACCCTTTCCATCTACATGGGTGGTTCTTCTCTCTTGGCCCAAGAGGATGTATTCAGTCCAGACCTCAACTTCTGTAGGTCTGTCTCTGAAATCATTTTTCCTTAAATCTGTCCCTTTCAGTCCAGGCTGGCAGTGGTTCCATTCATACGGAGATCACAAACAGCTTGTCAGTTTTACTTGTAGTACACAGGGGTCAAAACTATAGACAGAAGAATGTTCCACAGATTCTTCCTGGATAACAGCATTTCCAATCCTGACTTGCACTGAAACGACTGACTGGATCCATGTTCAGTTAAACTCTCACTTAGTATACTATTCTATGGGGATTTCCTTTCTAGAAGCTCAGAATGTTCCAAATCAACTGTTTCTATTTTCTTTGTTCAGTTCACAGCTTATCTCTTTCCTCTGACATTTTACTTTAAGCTGCAAGGAGTAACAAGACAGCACTTTTCCACATTTAGTTTGGAAATCTCCTCAGCTAAATTTCCAAGCCCATCACTTTCAAATTCTGCATCTGACATCACAACTCAACTTTGCCAAGTTCTCTGCCACTTTAAAAGAAGCATTGCCTTCCTTCCAGCTTGCAATGACACATTAATCATTTCTGTTAAGGCCTCTTCAGAAGTACCCTTAGTGCCCATAATTCAACCACAGTCTTTTCAAAGTAATATAAGCCTTTTCTATCAAGCACCTCAGAATTCTTACGGCCTCTACTCATTACTCAGTTAAATAATCTTTTTTTTTCTTTTTTTTTTTTTTTTTGGTGTTTGCAATAGCAGCACTCTAGTCTTCCAGTACCAAAATCTATTTTGGTTTGCTAAGCTCCCCAAAGGAGATATCATGAAGTGTATTTGCTTTAACTATGGGAATTATTAGCTTAGAAGCTTACAATTTTGAGGCCATGAAAATTTCCAACTCAAGGCATCATCAAGGTGAGGATTTCTCCTGAAGACAGGCTGCTGGTGATCCTGGACTCCTCTGCCACATGCCAAGGCACATGTGGTGTCTGCTGGTCTCTCCCTTCTCCTACAGCTTCTTGCTTGAGTAGCTTTCTCTCCTTGTCTGAACTTCATTCTCTTATAAAGGACTCCAGTAAGAGGGTTAAGGCCAATCCTGAGCCACACCTTAACTGAAGTAACCCTATCAAAACGTCCTACTTACAATAGGTTCACATCCACAAAAATGGATTAGCTTTAAGAACATGATTTTCTGGGGGTACATACAGTTCCAAATCACCACAACAAATAGCCAAAAATCACATGAAAATATGCTCAACATCATCAACTATTAGGGAAATGCAAATGAAATCCACTATGAAATACCATCTCACCCCCACTAAGATGGCTACTATAAAAAGAAAATTAAAAGTGTTGGTAGAGGAAGTGGAGAAATAGGAACACTCATTCATTGCTAGTGGTGTAAAACGATGTAGCTGCTGTCAAAGACAGTGTGGCAGTTCCTTAGAAAGTTGTATATAGAATTACCATACCAAACAAGAAGCCCACTTCTAGATCCACACCCAAAAGAACTGAAAGGGACTCAAACAGATATTTACACACCAATGTTCCTAGCAACTTATTCACAATTGCTAAAAGATGGAAGCAACCCAAGTGTCCATCAGCCAATGAATGGATAAACAAAATTATTCTGCCTTAAAAAGGAATGCAGTCCTGATACATGTGACAGCATGGATTAATTTTGAAGACATCTTGTTGAGTAAAATAAGCCAGACACAAAAGGACAAATATTGTATGATCTCACTGATATGAAATAACTAGTGAAAGCAAATTCATAGAATATAAGATTCTCAGGGGCTGAGGTGGAGATAGGCAATAGGGAATTAAGGCTCAGAATGTAACAGTTTCCATTTGGGACAATGGAAAAGTTTTGGTAATGGAAAGTGGTGTTGGCAGCACAACACTGTGAATATAATTAACAGCCTTGAATTATATAAGGAATGTTTTTAAAAGAGGAAATTTTAGGTTGTATATGTTACAGAATGAATTTTTTTAAAGAAACTGTGATTTCTATTATATTTGAATGAAGGAAATCATGAGAGAAATAACAGTTCTGCGGTTTTGTAGATAAAATCCAGATTGCTTTTGCTTCACAGAATATTAAAACATATGGAAACCAAACATTAAGCCACCTCCTTTCACAGCATAGGTCACTCAGTAGCTAGCCAATTTCCTGTTGCCTCTTACATCAAAGTGACTTACTTTTCCAAAGACTCTATTAATACAGTGAAAATAATGATATCTCTCTTTAGGCAAGTTGGGTGTATTGTCAAACCCTGCGATTGCTTATTTTTATTTGTGAAAATCATTCCTGGACCTTTGTATATATGCTGGCTGAGGAAATGGTGAACTGACCTCCTTTTTTTAAGGTACTGTCTAGAGGCAAGAAACAAAGGCCTAGGAAACCCAAGTCTGAGAGCAAAGCATTTCTCAAATGCTTTCTGAGAGGGGCAAAAGATCATCTATTTATTTAAATGTAAGGACCAGTCAGACTTTGACTGATATCAAATTTCTCTGATCCTGAAATTATATTCTTAAGAAAGCATTAGTAGACCTTTTCAGCTTATGCTTTGTTTTGAAAAAAAAAAGGAAATATTTTATCAGCAGCTTATTGGTAGCATCTTTGTGGAATTCCTAAATGGACAAGAAAAAAATCAGTTGATATAAAATATGTTTATTTGAAAAAAGTAGTATGTCTCAATATGAGGTGTGGTTCTATTAAATTAAGTGCCTACAAGCTGCTTAAAATATTTTATTTCCTCTAGTTTTGTATGACTTGAGGACATCTAATATGACCCAAGATAATAACATGAAATTATTAAAATACAGTCATTATAAAATATATAAAGAAATAATATAGCAAAGTAATGGAAATCATACAGAGCTTTTGGGAGGTATGTTTGGAATTTAAAGTAGATTCTCTCTCTGTCATGGTCAGCTTCATGTGTCAACTTGGCCAGGTTGTGGTACCTATTTGTCTGGTTGGGCAAGTGCTGGCCTGTCTGTTGCTATGAGGACATTTCATAGAATTAAATCATGATCATGTAGGCTGCATCCACAGCTGATTCCACTTGTAATCAGCCAAGGGGAGTGTCTTCTGCAATGAGTGATGTTTAATCTAATCCCTGGAAGCCTCTTAAGGAAGATTCTGAAGAGACAGGCTCTCTTCCTGCTTCAGCTGGTGAGCCTCTCCTGTGGAATTCGTCCAGACCCTCCATTGGAGTCGTCAGCTTCACAACCTTCCCTACAGATTTTGTACTCTGCATTCCCACAGTTACATGAGACACTTTATAAATGTTCTCTCTACAGATATTTCCTGCTGATTCTGTTTCTCTAGAGAACCCTAGCTAATATATTCCCCCTTTCTCTCTCTCCTCATCTCCCTGTCTCCCCCTCCTCCCTTGTCCTCTCTCCCTCTCCCCTTTCCCCTTTCCCCTCCCCCTCCCCTCCCCTTCTCCCCCACTCCCTTCACCACCATGCCCCACAGCCCCGACAAGCACACCTGCGCATGTGTGTGGTGCATTTTAAGGATATGCCCTAGTTCACCAAGAGTATGGCAGACTCTGAAAACTATATCATATGAGAAGATATTTATCTAGGAAATTTGTTTTCTAACAAGCAACTCTCTCTTGTGCCTTATTCTAACTCCAAATGCCCACATATGTCTTTATCTTCACTTATTCTGTTTCCAATCTGAGGACAGGCTTTGGGTCCTCCTAAGTGCAGCAGTTCTCTTGGACTGACAAGTTCAACGTGCCTCCTTTGGGCTTTGCTATGGGGATCCAGCCCATCCCTCTCCCTCTGGACCCTGCCCCACTGACTGCACACACATATCTGTGTGCAGGCTGCCCTGGGCCCTTCTGGGCTCCCCTGGGCCCTCCCTGGCCCCCCCCACCAGCTCTCCCTGGCCCCTTTGGGTCCTCCCTGGCTTTCCTACCCCCCCAGGCCTCCTGGGTCCCCCCAGCCCCCCTGGCAGACTTGCTGAGTGAGATGCAGACCCCTGCCACATTTTTGTTCCAAACTTAGATGAAGGAATCAGAAAAATCTCACTCCTTTCTCAATCGTGGCTTTATATCCACCACTCTGCTTTTCTTTTCTTTCTTCTTCCTTTTTTACTTCTTATTTTAAAATTATTTCAAACTTACAGGAAAGGTGCCAAATTATTACAAAAACAATACAGAGAACTCCAATATCCCCCCTACCCAGATATATCAACTTTTAACATTTTGCATCATTTGTGGTGTCATTCTACATCATTCTTTCACTTGAACTATCATCGATCTATTGTTCCCCTCTCCTTCCTCACCCATTTTTTCTGTTTTTTTTTAACATTAGAGAGTAGCTCACTATATCATGTTCCTTAAACACTTAATAATTCCATGTGTATTCCTTAAGAACACAGATATTCACTTACATAGCCACCTTAAGTACAATTACCATGTTCAAGAAACTTAACTTTGATATAAGCAGACAGTCTATACTCCATTTTTTTCAGTTGTCCCAGTAATTTACTTTTGGACATTTTCTTCTACATTATTACAACCAGCCTAGGACCATAAATTGCATTTAATTGTCATTGTCTATTTAGTCTCTATTTTTAATTGTGGAAATTTATATGCAACATAAAATATCCACCTCAATCACTCCTGAGCATACAATGCAGTGGCATTATTGCATTTACAGTGTTGCGCAGCCATCTCATCATCCATCACTAAAACATCTCCATTACTCCAAGCAGAAACTTTCCATCTATTGTGAATTAACCACCTATTCTCCCTACTCCCTCCCCACCCTTAGTAACCCATTCTTCCCTTTTTGTCTCTATAATTTCATATGTCCTAGTGATTTCATATAAGAAGAATCATACAGTATTCTTTTGTCTGGATTATTTCACTCAGTATGTCTTCAAGGTTCATCCTTGTAGTGTGACTCAGAACTCCATTCCTTTTATGGCTGAATAATATTCAATTGTGTGTATATATATATTTTTTAATTTGCATATGGGCAGGAGGCACCAGGGATCGAACTCCAGACCTCCAGCACGGCAGGTCGGAGCTCTGCCTGCTGAGCCACGGCAGCCGCCCGAATTGTGTGTATATTTTACATCTTATTTATCCATTTGACTGTTGATTAATATATATATAATATTAATTAATAAATTAATATTATATATATATTTACCTTTTGGCTATTATGAGTAATTTAGCTATGATCATTGGTGTACAAATGCCTGTCTGACTCCCTGCTTTCAATTCTCCTGGCCATATACCTAAAGGTGGTATTAGCCAGGTCATAAAGCTCTGCATTTCCTTGCTTTCTTTTCTTAATGGCTGATGGAATTTGGTTACCTAAATGCAGGCATGTTTCTAAGGAGAAGTGTGTGTGTGTGCATGTGTGGTGTGTATTTGTATTTTATGTGGTTTTGAAGCACTAATTACGTAATTCAGTCCTTTCAAAGAAAGATGTCATTCTGCCCAGATTAGCTAATACCTCAATCTGGAAACCTATTTGGGTCAAACTGTTCAAACACAAATAGTACAGCATTAAGATAAGGAAGATTATAGAAATCTAAGCAAGCAATTTCTCATTTTCAGATCAGTAAAATGAGTTTCTCATTGTTCCATGGTTAGCTGTTGGGGACACTGCATTTTTTTATGCTGATTTGGTACAAGTCAGAGAAAATGATATTTATCTGCTTTGCAATAATGCAAAGCATGACCTACATGTCAATGCAAATAAAATCCAGAGTCATGGAATTTGAAATCAAAAAGATTCTGTAGACAAGGCTAGTTGAGATTTGGGGGGTGATGGAATTCTTTATTCAACTAAAATTTTACACAAAAACTGAAAAAGAGCTGCTGGGAGGGTGGTGATGGTGTGTGTGGCAGATGGTTATGGAGACCTGGCAGTGGTCGCTGGTAACCCTTCATTGTGCTGAATGCTCTGCAGAGGATGGGTTGAAAACCAAGTATTAATCCATCATATCTTTCACCACGAGGGAACTTGAGTCATGAGGTTTAAATGACCTTAGCAGCATTTCCCTGATAAGCTGCGGCAGAGAGCGGGCTCAAATCCTGAGTTCCTGACTCACAATCCAGGGTCTTTCCATTGAGACACACAGGCTCTTCCAGTTCTACTTGTGAATTATAATATAAATATGGCATGGTTTCCATGTTATGATTGTAAACAAATTTATGAAAAGACAGTATTATCAAAGTGTCCCTTAATTTCCAAACAAATTATTTCTGAACCTACTGAATAATTTAAGAAGGCCTAGTCAATCGAGATATTTGATTAAAAAAAAAAAAACCAAAAAAAAACCTCAGAGAATTTTTTTTTAAGTTGGATCTGAATTAAATCATTTCATGAAGGGTAAAGAAAATATAAATAGCTCAAAAGAGTTTTTGCATTTATCCAAAGCTCAACTTGGCTGCTAGTTGGCAATTTTAAGCTGATAAAGAGTAAAGGCTACCCTATTTTAAGCTCTTTATCCAGTTAGCTTTCTGAAACGATTTCACAGCTCAGGCAGGAAGGCTAGCTGGGTAAACAGAACATTCACAAATAAGTTCTGCAGAATCCAGTGTGGAAATTAAAGAAGGCAGGAGAATGTTTGGCCTCATGGCAACTGCGGAATTTGAGTCAAAAATAAAAGTACTGCTGTTGATTCCCCATCGACTCAGGGAGTGTCTGTCCAGCCCTGAGAGCTATTTCTTTGTGTTCTGTTTTTAGAGGTTTCTAGCCTTGTATCTAAAAATGAGAATGCCAAGTGTCTACAGCAGAGCATTGAGTCTCTCTTAAGAAAAAAGGAAAAGAAGAGAACAGCATAACTCCATAATCTTTCTTGTAGTTCTTTCCAGTTGGCCATTTTTGCCTCTGGGAAGAATGACAGGTGCATGAATTTTCTTGTCTGTGGTCTGGACTCCGGCTTGCAGATTAAAGCAGTAGAGGACTCACATAGTTGGGTTCCATGCTGTTTCATCCCCAGGCAAACAGATCCTAAGAATCTGCCAGCACAGGCCTTGAGTCACTGACTCATTTAATGCTATCAAGATGTGACCTCATTGAGAACCACATCCTCCTGTCTGAGTAGGTGTGATTTTAATTTTCCTGTGGCAGCACATGTGTATGGAGGCAGGTGGACTGGCAGGGTCATTGGCCCTCAGGGCAATCGTTAGTGAGCCCAGTCAATTGACCATTGCACCCTGCTGTTTTATGGTGGGTGGTGTAGGGTAGGTCGGTGAAAGGACTATGAGGGATGAAGCATTGCATCATTTTGACATGATAAAACACTTCCTTTGTGGATGGGTGTAAACCTTACAAAGTCCAAAGGTCCTGGAAAGTGGCAGGGCTGGCTCAGCAAGATGGGGAGTGCAAAGATGGTGTTCAATACCTATTTCTCCCTTCTCCCCAGACATCCAGCCCCTTTCTTAACACATGTCTTCCCAGCCCCAACCTTCAGAATTCTCCCTTTGGTATTCTGCCAGGTAGTCATTGGACTCTGCAACTAATCTCTCCCCCATATCTTCAGTTGACTCTCACCTGCCATGCCCTTTGCCAGGAAATATGTTAAACTAGTTTGGTTGAAGTGCTGAAGTGCAACATTCATCAGCAATGTGGTGAGGAATGAGCCTAATGGGCTTTAGAATCAGATAGGTCTGGGGTCAGTGATTCACTTTTTTTTCCATCTAACTTTAGACAAATTTTAAAAACTCTTTGAGTTTCAATTTACCTATAAAAACTGGATAATAATTTATAACTTATAGAGTAATTTTGAAGATTAAATGCGATATATAAATGGACTAGTACTCAAAAATGTTAGTTTTCTTATTTTTCTTTTTAATAGGCTACCAATACTAATCAACATCAACAGATTACATCAGTCTTACATCTCTGAATTAATTGATGGCAAATACTGAGCATGAAAGTTATCATGAAGTGCCGATTTCTAGGGAAGTTTCATTTCTGAGAGCTTTTCATTTGTTTGATAAAGATCAAGTGCAGGCAGAAGAATTTAATTGTGTGTGTTGGGTATCTTCTGTTTGGGCCTCCAGATCCATTCCTTAACCTTTTCTATCTTGCTCTTTATCCCAAGAAGCTGAATTGTTTGTACTTTATCAACAGACTTCTGTGTTTTCTGGCTTTTGATTGGGCTCAGCTGTTGGGACTTGTGCAGGAAATCCAGATGTGTCATTCTCCTTGCTATCTTGTGGGGAAGTAGCTTAGGGTGGCACTCTTTACAGAGCCTTCAACACTCCATGCCTTCAGGCTTCCTGTTGGGCTGGAGAACAAGGAAAGGAAAGCAAGTGATCTCTCCACCAGATGTCCTATTGCTGACTGTGCTCTCCTTGAAGGGTAACTCCTTCTTTTAAGTCAGACTTATCTGCGTGACTTTCTCCTTTGAGTTCCAGTAACTCCTACTTGCCTTTGTTATTTTGAATCTATGGCTAGTAACTCGTTTTAAACAGCTTAGCATTGTTGCACCACCCCCTGGTGATTGTCCTACACCATACTTCTGTAAATTAACCCTCTTTAAATCATCCTAATGTGAGTGTGCCATCTGTTTCCTGTTGGGATTCTGATTTACACACCATGTAAATAGAATGAAACTGGAGAAGAACACTAATCCCTGCAATGCAATTTAACAAAGTTTAGTATATCCTCTTCCAAAATTTATGGTTGTGTTCTCCAGGACATGTTTCAACTTAAACTCTGTCTGAATAATGACCGTTATTGGTTAAACCTCCTCTGTGATCCTGCTTACTGTATAATTGGTTTTGTCTGGAAAGCAAAACTTTAAAACCATAAGAGAAAGATGAGGAAACATTGTAGAAGAACACAGATGTGTGGTATGCAATTTCATGGAGACATTCAAAGAAAATTGTTGAAATAAATTTGGATTTTCCTTTACAATTATTCCCTTAGTGGTGATTAATTTCCCTTCAGCCTGTCTGAACGCAGGGCTGTGTCTGGGGCATACACAGGCTTCCTGCCACACCCTTACACTGAATATAAGAAGTCTCACTTCAGACTACTAGAAATGAAAGCACACACTATGAAGAAACCATCTGCTATTCTGAGTCCTCTGTCCTGTTGCATCTGGCTCTTTTAGATTGGGTTTTGGAGAGATTTGGAAGGCAGCATTAGATAGAAGGAGAATCAGGGGAGTCCATTAGCCAGGGGTGACAGGAGGATTTATTTACAGCTGCCCCTGGCCCAGACCTGGGGCTGGCCAATGGTAGCAAGGTATGGAGGCTCTTCTTAGGCCCAAGATTAACAACCTAGCCTCCAGAGGGACTCTATCTTTAATAAGAAAGTTGAATCTGAAAAAGAAATATTGAGCCAAAGAAGAAGGATTATTTTTTAACTTTCTAGCCATTTTTCCTCTAACTAAAGTCTGGTATATATGGCAAGATGACATGGAAAATAATCAATTTATACTCTAACCAGGGTTTGAAAACTTTAATCTAATTTGAACTTTAAGTAACATTTCTACCTCATAGTATTCATCCGACAGCAATTGTTTCAAGAGATGGATTGCTCTTTCCTAGTAATCTCTTCTGTTAATATACTTAAACCAGTGTATTCCACAGAGAACTGGCAATATTTTTGATTTTTGTATTTTGACGGGTAGTGCATTAACCTGAAGTGTCACGAGGCTAGTGATGAATGAACGAGTGACTTCACTCACTAACTCCTACATTATCAGAGTAAGTGCAGTTATGGCACATATGTGAACAGGACAGGTTAGCAATATTACAGCATGGCCAGTGATAGAAGATAATAGTTCCTTTGTGGCGCCTCAGAAATGCTTGTTTTGTAAGACAATGTAGCACTTATAGAGACAGGATGATCTCAGTCTGTTTCTTCTATTGCATATTTATTTTCCAAAACTTCCCTTATCTTCCCATGAAATAACTCTTCATCTTACATTTACTGGGGAAAAGCTAGGTATTCCCCCTACTTGCTTCATTTGTTTTCTTCAGTCTTCTTTGCAAAGACTTATTTGTGGTTGAGACCTGGACATTCAGATGTTTAAAAACCCTGTTTTGTCTGTAGATTTATGGTTCTAATCTTTAAATAAAATAGACAAAAATATTTTGGACATATTCAAGCAAGAAGTAGTTTTTTTTAAATCAAAAATGAACAGTGTCAGTTTTTTTCAAGTTGTTTTATTGAAGTCTAAAAAATTTATTTAAAATTTTTGTTTTAAAAAAATTCTAAACAAACACTCCCCTGTGCCCTCCTGCCAACTGCCTGGAAAACTCTAATGTAACTTTTATCTCTGCAAAGTTTAAGCAAGGTTTTTAAGCAAGAACCTATATAGTTTGGAGTTGAGGTGGATGTTTTGAGGCACACAGAGACTTGGCCTAAAGTAAATTGTCTTCTAAGTTTTACTGAGACCAGTGGGATCCATGGAAAGGCTTGGTATATTCTGTGAAAGCCCTGATATAGATGGAATAGACATCTACACTTTTTTCCTGGAAAGTGGTTCATAGCCTTCAACATTCTCTACTCACTTAAAAATTGGAAGCAAGTAACAAATACATTTGATTTTCTTTAATAGTGATAATAGTGAAGGTGCAAGGTTTTTTTTTTCTGATAGTTCTTTTATGAATAAATTTTAACTGTAAGGTTTTAATGAATCAATACTGGGATGATGCAATCATTAATTTTTCTAACATACAAAATGGATTGGGGGCCTAGTGTGTAGTGGCAGTAAGAGTGAGAGATATGATGATAAATCAGATATTGTATACTGTGTGAATAGGTATAAAACAAGATGGGATACAAGCATATATTCATAGCTTCATATCAAGAATAGCTAAGTCAACCCTCATAGAAATCAAAGCTCACAATTAAATACTATAGGAGTGGAATCCTCAAGAAGTGAAGAGGCCTAGAAAAGGAACAGAAGTTTAAGACATGGTATGCTATTTCCTGACCTAACATCCCACAATATTTAATAATCACATTGCTAAAAAAAGCTCACATTTTATAATATAGCATTATTTCTGAAAAGTAATGCATGTATACGTTAAACCATTGAAAGAGGGTAAAATGGTATACCATGAAAATAAATCCTCCCGCCACCCCAATCCTGATATGCCAGATATACATGGTCACCTTTTCCCCTCTTATGTTAAACATAATCTTTTTAATCAGGATACCATCCTCAGACTTTCTCTGTGTTATACTGAGTAGGGGTATAAATGTCAGAAAACTCATCCTTCATTAATTTCAAGAACTATTTCTTGGTCACTACAGAAAACAAAGAAGCAAGGCCAAATACTTTTTTCTAGAAGTCTCTAGAAGGGATGCTTCTAATAGTTCTTCTTTTAGGAAATGACCCTGGGAAGGGCACTGATGAACTTTTCTCTGGACATGGACTGGACTTTGAATTTGGACTTGGCACCAGGATTTTTCTTCCCCTTAATTTGGATTGCAAGTTTCTATAATGGTTTATATACAGGAGTCCAAATGCATTTTAACCCTTTAGGCACAAATTATTGCATTTACATATGTGTGAAATATGTAAATAACATATTTGTAAGACTATATAAATGATATTTTTACATAATTGGGAACATATTATACACAATGTTCTTTACCTTGTTATTTTTTTAAAAATTTTAAAAGATATTTTTATTTAAGAAATCAAACACACTTAAAACCACCAAAAATGGATAAATTACTTAGCTTATCCATAGGCATATTTAAAGTATCCAAATAATCATTGTAAAACCTGTTTGCCCAGTAAGTTTCATAAACCAATTTAAAAAATTAAAGCAACAAGGAAAAAATCTACTAATTCAGATATCAGAGTTTCTTAAATTCTAAATACTAACCACTAACTTAAATACCATTTGATCAGCTGTCAAAACTGTGAATGTTCCCAAAATATCAAGTAGAAAATTATTACAAATATCAACATTGCTGCAGTTACAATCTATGTTACTGAATGAGAAATATATATTTTTTCTTTTCTTACATTCTTGGCAAAGCCTTTATTTCTTTCATATTGATTTCTTAGCATGCTCTCTACAATGGCATTTCCAAACTTCTCTTTTTGTCCCCAGGTTTGTTTGCTTTTTAACTTTTTTTATTGTACAATATAACATATATACAAAGCAAAGAAAGAAAAAAGCAAAACTTGTAAAAGCACTGTTCAATAAGTAGTTATAGGACAGATTCCAGAGTTTGTCATGGGCTACCATACCATCATCTCAGATTTTTCTTTCTAACTGTTCCAGAATATAAGAAACTAGAAGGAACAAATTCTTTTTTATCATCACAATCAACTTTTTTCTTCTTCTTTTTTTTGTGAAAAAATAGAATATATACAAAAAAGTAATAAATTTCAAAGCACAGCATCACAATTAGTTATAGAACAGATTCAGAGTTTGGTATGGGGAACAATTCTACAATTTTAAGTTTTCACTTCTAGCTGCTCTGAGATACTGGAGACTAAAAGAAATATCAATTTAATGATTCAACAATCATATTCATTTGCTAAACCCTACCTTCTCTGTATAACTCCACCATCACCTTTGATCTTTCGATCCCACTCTTTAGAGGTATTTGGGCTATGTCCATTCTAACTTCTTCATGTTGGAAGGGGCTGTCACTGATATGGGTAGGGAGATGGAACTACCTGATGTACTGGAGAAGCTGGGCCCTCTAGGTTTCAGGACTTATCTGGTCCAGGGAACCATCTGGAGGTTGTAGGTTTCTGTAAAGTTGCCCTAGTGCATGGAACCTTTGTAGAATCTTATGTATTGCCCTAGGTATTCTTTAGGATTGTCTGGAATAGTTTTCATTGGGGTTGGCAGGTTATGATAGGTAGCAATGTCTAACTGAAGCTTGTGTAAGAGTGACCTCCAGAGTAGCCTCTAGAGTCTATTTGAACTCTCCCAGCCACTGATAATTTATTAGTTACACTTCTTTTCCCCTTTTTGGTTAGGATGGAATTGTTGACCCACAGTGCCAGAGCTGGATTCATCCCTGGGAATCACCTCCCATGCCACTAGAAAGACTTTCCAGACCTGGATATGAAAAAAATAAAAATTAAAAAGCAGTTTTATTGAGATATGTTCACATACCATACAAACCATCCAAAGTGAACAATAAATGGTTCTCAGTATAATCACAGAATTGTGCATTCATTACCACAATCAATTTTAGAACATTTTTACTCTTCCAAAAGAAAAATCTCATACCCGTTATACTCCTCTAATATTGACACTTAGTATTGGTGTGGTACCTTTGATCGAATTGATACAGACATATTAAAATATTACTGTCAACTATAGTTCAGAGTTTGCATTAGGTATATTTTTCCAAAATACCACTTTATTATTAACACCTTATAATATTGACATACTGTTGTCATAATTCATGAAAGAACGTTCTTATATTTATACAATTAACCACAGTTATTGTTCAAAATAGGGTTCACTGTGTTATAAACCCCATGTTTTATTCTTTAGGTTTCCTTCTAATCACACACATGACCCAAAGCTTCACTTTTGAACCATATTCATACATATAATTCAGTGCTGTTAATTGAACCCACAATAATCTGCCACTATCACCACCAATTCATTTCCAAATATTTACAATCAACCTAATTAAAATTCTGCATAAATTAAGTATGAGCTCCTTATTTTCTATCCCTACCGGGGGTTTCTACCAGGTTATCTCCCGGTAACCTCTATTCTGGTTTCTAACTCTGAGTTTGCTTAGCATAATTAGTTCATACTAATTATGAGATCATACAATATTTGGACTTTGTGTCTGGCTTATTTTACTCAATATAATGTCCTCAAGGTTCATCCATGCTGTGTCATGCATCAGGACTCCATTTCTTCTTACAGATGAATAATATTCCATTATATGTATATGTCACATTTTCTTTATCCATTAATCAGTTAATGGGCACTTGGGTTGCTTCCATTTATTGGCAATTGTGAATAATGCCACTATGAACACCAGTGTGCAAATATCTGTTAGTATCCCTGCTGTGCTGGTTTGAAATTGTTGTGTACCCCAGAAAAGCCACATTCTTTAATCAGACACTAGCTATGTACCTTCTCAGCTGATAGAGGTGTTCCAGACAGCATTAGCCTTTCTTGAGTACAGGTAACCTCTTTTTGGCTCCTTAATTTGGAATTTTCATGGTTGTAAACTTGCAACTTAATAAATTCCCTTTTTAAAAGCCATTCTGTTTCTGGTATATTGCATTCCAGCAACTTCAGCAAACTAAAAACACCTGCGTTCAGATCTTTTGAATATATACCTCTTAGCAGGATTGCCAGATCATATGGCAATTCTATACTTAGCTTCCTGAGGAGCTGCCAAACTGCCTTCCACATTGTCTGCACTATCGTACGTTCCCACCAGCAGTGAATGAGTGTTCCTATTATTCCACATCCTCTTTAACACTTGACATTTGTTTTATTAAAAATGGCCATTCCAGTAAGCGTGAAATGATATCTCATCATGGTTTTGATTTTCATTCCTCTTATAGCTAGTGATGTTAAGCATCTCTTCATGTGCTTTTTAGCCAATTTTATTTCCTCTTTCAAAAAATGTCTATTCCAGTCTTTTGCCTATTTTTAAATTGGGTTGTTTTTCTTTTTGTTGTTAAGTTGCAAGATCTCTTTATATGTTCTGAATATTAGACCCTTATCGGATATGTGGTTGGCAAATATTTTCTCACATTGTGTAGGCTGTCTTCTCTTTCTTAACAATGTCCTTTGAATTTTGAAGAGGTCTCATTTATCTATTTTTCTCTTTTGTTGCCTGTGCTTTGGGTGTAAAGTCTAAGAAACATTGCTTGCCATAAGATCTTGAAGATGCTTCCCTATATTTTCTTCTAGGTGTCTTATGGTCCTGGTTCTTATAATAGTTCTTTGGTCAATTTTAAGTTAATATTTATATATGGTGTGAGGTAGGGGTCCACCTTCATTCTTTTATGTATGGATATCCAGTTCTCCCAACACCATTCATTGAAGAGACTATTCTGTCCCAATTGAGTGGACTTGGCAACCTTGTATAATATCAATTGGCCATTGATTTGAGGGCCTATTTCTGACTCTCAATTCAATTCCATTGGTCAATATATCTATCTTTTTGCCAGAACCATGCTCTTTGACCACTGTAGCTTTGAAATAGGCTTTAAAATCAGGAAGTGTGAGTCCTCTGATTTTGTTCTTCGTTTTCAAGATGTTTTTGCTTTATGTGCATTCCCTTATCCTTCCAGATAAATTTGATAATTAGCTTTTTGGCTTTTCCATTTCTGAAAAGTAGGCTGTTGGAATTTTTATTGGGATTGTATTGAATCCATAAGTCAATTTGAGTAGAATTGACATCTTAATGATGTCCAGTCCATGACACAGAGTGTCCTATTTATTTAGGTCTTCTTTGATTTATTTTAGCAACGTTTTATAATTTTCTGTATGCAAGTGCTTTACAACCTTAGTTAGATTTATTCCTAGATATTTGATTCTTTTGGTTGCTATTGTAAATGGAATTTAAAAAAATCCTCCTTAGATTGCTTATTACTAGGGTATAAATACCCACTAAGTTTTGCAGGCTGACATATTGCTGAACTCATTTATTAACCCTAATAGCTCTTTTGTAGATTTTTTTTTTGAATTTCTGTACATAGGATCCTAACTTCTGCTTTTGTATGTCTCTAGTGTATTTTTATAAGCCTCTGATTTTACCTTTACCATGATCATAAAAATGAAGCCACACAGCATCTGTCCTTTTGTGTCTGGCTTATGGATAAGGCATTCTGTAAGCCCACGGATGATATTTTTGACAGAAGCATTGCATGCTGGGAAAGCAAACTCATATCCAGAGTATGTGTCTATTCCAGTTAGAACAAATTGCTGCCCGTTCCATGAAGGGAGTGAGCCAATGTAATCAACCTGCCACCATGTAGCTGGCTGGTCACCTCAGGGAATGGTGTCATATCGGGGGCTGAGTGTGGGTCTCTGCTGCTAACAGATTGGGCACTCAGCAGTGGCTGTATCCAAGTCAGCCTTGGTAAGTGGAAGTCCATGTTGCTGAGCCCATGCATAACCTCCATCCCTACCACTGTGACCACTTTGTTCATGAGCCCATTGGGCAATGACAGGAGTTGCTGGGGGAAGAAGCTGACTGGTATCCACAGAACGGGTCATCTTATCCACTTGATTATTAAAACCTCCCTCTGCTGAAGTCACCCTCTGGTGGACATTCACATGGGGCACAAATATCTTCATGTTTTTAGCCCACTCAGAAAGGTCTATCCACATACTTCTTCCCCAGACCTCTTTGTCACCAATTTTCCAATTATGGTCTTTCCAAGTCCCTGACCATCCAGCCAAACCATTAGCAACAGCCCATGAGTCAGTATACAAATGCACCTCTGGCCAGTTTTCTTTCCAAGCAAAATGAACAAACAGGTGCACTGCTCGAAGTTCTGCCCACTGGGAGGATTTCCTCTCACCACTGTCCTTCAGGGACACCCCAGAAAGGGGTTGTAGTGCTACAGCTGTCCACTTTTGGGTGGTACCTGCATAGTGTGCTGAACCATCTATAAATCAGGCCTGAGTTTTCTTTTCCTCATTCAATTCACTGTAAGGAACTCCCCAAGAGGCCATAGCTCTGGTCTGGGAAAGAGAAGGTAATGTGGCAGGAGTGGAGACCATGAGCATTTGGGCCACTTCTTCGTGTAACTTATTTGTGCCTTCAGGACCTGCTCTGGCTCTATCTCGTATATACCATTTCCATTTTACAATAGAGTGCTGCTGCACATGCCCAACTTTATGGCTTGGTGGGTCAGACAACACCCAGCTCATGATAGGCAGCTCGGGTCTCATGGTAACTTGGTGGCCCATGGTTAAATGTTCAGTCTCTGCTAAGGCCCAGTAACAGGCCAAAAACTGTTTCTCAAAAGGACAGTAGTTATCTGCAGCAGATGGTAAGGCTTTGCTCCAAAATCCTAAGGGTCTGCATTGTCATTTTCCCATAGTAGCCTGCCAAAGGCTCCAGACAGCATCTCTATCAGCCACTGACACTTCCAGCACCATTGGATCTGCTGGATCATACGGCCCAAGTGGCAGAGCAGCTTGTACAGCAGCCTGGACGTGTCACAGAGCCTCCTCTTGTTCAGGTCCCCATGCAAAATTGGCAGCTTTTCTGGTCACTTGATAAATGGGCTGGAGTAGCACACCCAAATGAGGAATATGTTGTCGCCAAAATCCAAAGAGACTGACTAGGCTAACCATGACACCGTTGGACAGTTGTATCTCAAGGAAATGAAAATATATCTACATGTGTTGTAATAATCTCTTCAGTGTTTGGTTCATCTTTTCACTTTAATTAAATTTCTTGCCATGTGGAAACATTTAATGTTTATGAAGACAAGTCTATTAATCTTTTCTTTTATAGAGATCTTGATTTTATGTTTTGTTTAGAAAGGCCTTTCCCATCCTAAGATTTTTTTTTTCTAATTGCCCATTTTTTCATAACATAGTTTAGGTTCCATTTTAAAACATTTCACCTATTTGAAATTCATTTTTAGTGAAAGGATCCAGATCCCCCACCCCCGACAAATGCCTCATTTTCTCAGCACAACTTATTGATCAATCCCACCTTTCCCAAATGATTTGGAAAGCCACCTGTTTGCATTCTAAATTCTTACATATATTTGGCTCTATTTTGGGATCATATCCTGATGATCTCTTTGTTCCTGAAGCACTGCCAAATTTTAATGTATGTTTTAACAACTGGAGGGGTTACTCCTCCATTACTACTCTTCTCATCTTCATGTCTATTCTAGTTATTCTAGCATGTTTATTTTTCCCTATCTTTATTTTCCATTTTCCCCATAGAATTCTTATCATGTTCCAGACAATAAAATCTCATTTGCATTATTGTTGGTAATCACATTGAATTTATGAATTCATTCATGGAAAACTGCCATCTTTTCAATATTATTCTTATATCCAAGAAAAAGATATACTTCTATTTATTACCTAGTGTTCTAGTTAGTAAGCTGCTGGAATGCAGCTTAAAATCTGGAACAGATTTTAAAAAGGACAATTTATTAAATGGCAAATTTATAGTTATAAGGCTGTGAAAATGTCCACATTCAGGCAAGGCTATGAAAATGTCCAAATTAAGGCATCCAGGGAAAGATGGTTTGGTTTGAGAAGGCCAATGATGTTCAGAGTTTCTCTCTGCATACAATGGAATAATATGCAGCAATAGGTAGCTAAGCTTCTCTGCCACCTACATAAGCTTCACAAGAGCAAGCCTCAAGATCAAGGGCTTGGCCTATTGATTTGGGTGTCCCTAAAATTTGGTATGGGATCCAAAATTTCCCTGGCAGTAAAGTCTAATAGTTTCATAATTTTTCTCCCATGACTCAAGGGACTTTGCCAATACTTTTTTTTTTGTATGTTTTATGGCAGGGGTTAGATTTCATTCTTTTTCCATGTGAGTATTCCCTTATTGCAGCACCATTTGTTGAAGTTTTGTTTGTTTGTTTTTTCATTTCTTTGTTTGTTTGGGAAGTGCATGGGCCCAGAATCGAACCCGGGTCTCCTGCATAGCAGGCAAGAATTCTGCCACTGAACTATTCTTGCACCTCCTTGCCAATACTTTTTGATTATCTGCTTAATATACTCTGGGATGTATCCAGGCATTACATTACATTATACAGGATTAAAGGCTCTCATTCTTATTCTGGGGTCCCTATGTTTGGATTGTTTAAATGATCTGTTCAGACAGGTTGAGTTAGATTATGTGCTATAGAAAAGCTGGGTTCTAGAAATATTAAAACTTTCTTCCTTTGGTCTCAAAGGGTAGGTAAAGTTCCAAAATATAGGCAAAATAAAAAAAAAAACCTTAAAAAATAAAATACAGACAATGTTTCCCTTACCCCCATATTCTGAATTACCTTAATCCTGAACCCAATTGGCTTCATTCTTATCACTAAATACCAGTTTATACATATATAAAACAGGCTCTCAAAATTGGGAAATAAGAATTACCACACTAGACTAAAGTGACTGCTATAAGAGCTTACAACCCAGGCCCCAGTTTTCTTATAAGCATTTTCTGAATGGGATCATACAATATTTGCTATTTTGTTTCTAACTTATTTTGCCTCACCAAATGTCCACAGGTTAATTCACTTCATTGCATGTCTCACAACTTCATTCCTTTTTGTAGCAGCGCAATATTCAATCACATGTATACACCATCGTTCGCCAATCTAATTCTCAGTCAGTGCATCCTTCAGCCACCCTACATCTACTAGGCTGTATGTATAGTGTCCAAAGTCAACAGTCCATCAACACTCTCAATTTTAGATAATTTCATCATTCCCATGAGAAAGTCATTAAACACACCTTCACCAAATAGAAAATCCAAACCTTCCCTTAGGTCTTGTCCCTCCACCCATTATGTACCCCTGGTGTTGCTGTTGCATTATTGATGTTTTGCTGTTGTACTGTTGTTGTTTTGCTGTTAAACATAGCCCATAGCATGCAATAACATTTTTCCCCCTATACCTGGAACTTATACACTCTTTGTACAGGATTCATATCTTTGAAGTAATTCATGCAAGAAGTTATTTATATTTGTAGTGGTAATTGGTGGGACACATAGGCCTCTATAACCCCTTTCAATCACATTCACCTTCAACATGGCAATATTACTTATAAATCCACTAGTGAACCACCTTCACTTCTATCTATTCCCTCATGATTAAGTTCAACCTTATTAGCTAACCATTCACCTATCACTAGCTTCTGTGTTTCTCTAGGTACCCTATATTCTGTACTATAAACCTCTGATTTTACCTTGTCATGTTCATAAAAGTGGAATCACAGTGTCTGCCCTTTTGTGTCTGGCTTATTTCACTCAGCATTATGTCCTCAAAGCTCATCTATCTTGTCATGTGATTCAGGACATCATTTCATCTTATTGCTGCATAATATTCCATCGTATGTATATAACACGTTTTGTTAATCCACTCATCTGTTGATGGGCACTTGGGTTGTTTCCATATTTGGCAATTGTGAGTAGTGCTGTTGTGAATATTGGTGTGCAAATGTCTGTTTGTATCACTGCTTTCAGCTCCTCTGGGTATATACCAAATAGTGCTATTGCTCAGTCATAGGGCAACTCGATATTTAGTTTTCAGAGGAACTACCAGACTGTTTTCCATAGCAGCTCTACCATTATACATTCCCACCAGCAGTGCATAAGTGTCCCAATTTCTCCACATCTGCTCCAACATTTGTAGTTCCCTGCTTGTTTAATAGCAGCCATTCTTATAGGTGTGAGGTGGTGTCTCATTGTAGTCTTGATCTGCATTTCCCTAAAAGGAATTCATTTTAGCTAAGGAGAATGAGCATCTCTTCATGTGGTTTTCAGCCATCTGTACTTGCTCTTCAGAAAAATGCCTATTCACATCTTTAGTCCCCCTTATAATTGGGTTGCTTGTTCTTTTGCTGTTGAGTTGTATAATTTCCTTATTATACAAGATACCAAGGTATCAAACCTTTATCTGATGTGTGATGTTCAAATATTTTCTCCCATTGAATTAGCTCCCTCTTCACCTTTTTGACAAAGTCTTTAGAGGTGCAGAAGCATTTGATTTTGAGGATTTCTTATTTATCTTTTTTTTTTCTTCTGTTGCTTGTGCTTAGGGTGTAACGTTTAGGAAGCTACCTCCTGCTACTAGGTCTTGAAGGTTTTTCCCTACATTTTCTTCTAGAAGCTTTATGGTGCCAGTTCTTATATTTAGGTATTTGATCTAATTTTCATATAGTGTATAAGGTAAGGGTCCTCTTTCATTCCTCTGGCTTTTGATACCCAGTTCTCCCACGCCTATTTATTGAAAAGATTATTTTGTCCCAGTTCAGTGAATTTGAGGCCTTGTCAAAAATCAGTTTACCATAGATTTGGTCATCTATTTCCACACTCTCGATACAATTCCATTGGTCAATGCTTCCATCTTTGTGTCAGTATCATGCAGTTTTGACCACTGTGGTTTTATGATACGTTTTAAAGCCAGGGGGTGTTAATCCACTCACTTTGTTCTTTGTTTTTAGGATGCATTTGGCTATTTGGGGTCTCTTTCACTTCCAGGTGAATTTGGTACCTAGCTTTTCCAAGTAGGTTGTTGGAATTTTGATTGGTATTGTGTTGAATCTATAGATCATTTTGGGTAGAATTGACATCTTAACTATATTTAACCTTCCTATTCATGAGCAGGGAATATCATTCCACTTGTTTAGATCTTTGATTTCTTTTAGCAGTGTCATGTAGTTTTCTGTGTACAAGTCCTTTACATCCCTAGTTAAGTTCATTCCTAGATACTTGATTCTTTTATCACTATTTTCAATGGAATTTTTTCCTTAATTGACTCCTCAGTTAGGTCATTACTTGTATAAGAAACATTACTGATGTTTTTTTGTATGATGTACGGCAAGGTTACATTTATTAATTTTCCATGTGAGTATGCCATTATTGCAGCAACATTTGTTGAATTTTTTTGTTTGTTTTGCTTGCTTGTTTGTTTTTGGGGGAAGTGTGTGGACTGGGAATAGAACTTGAGTCCCCTACATGGCAGGGAAATTCTACTGCTGAACTACCCTTGCACTCCCCCCCACCACATTACTGATTTTTGCACATTAATTTTATATCCCACCACCTTGCTGAATTTGTTTATTAGCTCAAATAAGTTTGTGGTAGATTTCTCAGGATTTTCCAAGTATAGTATCATGTCATCTGCAAATAATGAAAGTTTTACTTCTTCCTTTCCAATCTGGATGCCTTTTATTTCTTTGTCCTACCTGATTGCTCTTGCTAGAACTTGGAGTACAGTGTTGAATAATAGTGGTGATGGAGGGCATTGTTATTTTATTCCTGACCTTGGTGGAAAGCTTTCAGTCTCTCTCCATTGCATACAATGCTGGCTATAGGTTTTTTCATATATGCCTTTATCATGTTGAGGAAGTTAACTTTGATTCCTACATTTTGAAAAGTTTTTATCAGAAAAGGATGTTGAATTTTGTCAAATGCTATTTCAACATCAATCGAGATGATCACATGATTTCCCCCTTTTTTATTTGTTAATATGCTGTATTACATTAACTGAATTTCTTGTATTGAAACATCCTTGCATTTCTGGTATAAACCCCACTCGGTCGTGGTGTGTAATTTGTTTAATGTGCTGTTGGATTTGATTTGTTAATCTTTTGTCAAGATTTTTTGCATCTATGTTCATTAGTGATATTGGTTGGCAGTTTTCCTTTCTTATAGAATCTACCCAATTTTGGTATTAAAGTGAGATTAGCTTCATAAAATGAGTCAGGTAGTGTTTCTTTTTCTTCAATTTTTTTGAAAAGTTCAAGCAGGATTAGCGTTAGTCCTTTTTGGAATGTTTGATAAAATTTTCCTGTGGAGCCATCTGGCCCTGGGCTTTACTTTGTGGGAAGATGTTTGATGACTGTTTGAATCTCTTTACTTGTGATTGGTTTGTTGGGATCTTCTATTTCTTATTGAGTCAGGGTAGCTTGTTTGTATATTTCCAGGAATTTGTCCATTTCTCATAAGTTGTCTAGTTTGTTGGCATTGTTCATAGTATCCTCATATCCTCTTATGATTATTTATTTATTTATTCAGGGTTTGTGGTAATGAACCCCCTCCCATTTCTGATTTTGTTTATTTGTATCCTATCTCTTTTTTTCTTTGTCAGCCTTCCTAATGACCCATCAATTTTATTGATTTTCTCGAAGAACCAACTTTTGGTTTTACTGATTTTTTTCTATCGTTGTCCCATCCATTTAATTGTGTTTTAATCCTTATTATTTCTCTTCTTTTATTTGCTTTGGGGTTAGTTTGCTGTTTTTTTCTCAAGTTCCTCCAAGTGAACAGTTAAGTCCTCAATTTTTGTTATTTCTTCTGTTTTAATATAAGCATTTAGGGCAACACATTTCCTTCTTAACACAGCCTTTTCCACATCCCATAAATTCTGATATGTTGTATTCTCATTTTCATTCATCTCCAGATAGCTACTGATTTCTTTAGCAGTTTTATTTTTGACCCACTCATTGTTTAAGAGTGTGTTATTTAATCTCCACATATTTGCAAATGCTCTTGTCCTTTAGTGGTTATTGATTTCCAGCTTCACTCTATTGTGATCAGAGAAAGTGCTTTGAATAATTTCAGTGCTTTTAAATTTATAAAAACCTGTTTTGTGCCCCAGCATATGATCTATCCTGGAGAATGTTCTATGAACATTAGAGAAGAATGTATTCTCTGATGTTTGGAGGTGTAATGACCTATATGTCTGTTAGGTCGAATTCATTTATCAAATCGTTTAAATTCTTTGTTTCCTTGTTGATCCCCTGTCTGGTTGCTCTGTCTACAGAGGAGAGTGGTGCATGATGAAATGTCTGTTGCTCCCTTCAGTACTGCCAATGTCTGTCTCATGCACTTTGGAGCTCCTTGATTGGGAGCGCCAAAAAAAAAAAGTCATTTTTTATTGCTAGTTCTTCTTGGTTAATTGTCCTTTTTATTAATATATAGTGTCCTTCTTTGTCTCTTATGATGTCTTTACATTTAAAATCTATTTTGTCTGCTATTAGTATAGCTACTTCTGCTTTCTTTTGGTTACAGCTTGTGTGGAACATCTTTTTCCATCCTTTCTCTTTCAATCTATTTGTATCCTTGTGTCTAAGATGAGTCTCTTGTAAGCAGCATATAGCTGGGTTATGTTTCTTAATCCATTCAGCCAATCTGTATGTTTTAATTGGTAAGTTTAGTCTGTTAAAATTCAAAATTATTACTGTGAAGGCATTTCTTGAATCCATCATCTTATCCTTTGGATTTTATTTGTCAGATCTATATGTTCTTCTCCTTTTTTCTCTTTTCATCCTTTAAGTTACCCTTACTGGTTCTCTTCAATTCTGTGCCCTCCTCCAGACCTCTCTCTCCTGTCTTTTTTTTTTTTTTCCAACTGACAGAACTCCCTCTAGCATTTCTTGTAGAGCCAGTCTCTTGTTGACATAATCTCTCAGCCTTTGTTTGTCTGTGAAAATGTTAATCTCTCCCTCAGTTTTGAAGGTCCATTTGGCTGGGTACAGAATTCTTGGCTGAAAGTCTTTCTCTTCAGAACCTTAAATATATCATACCACTGCCTTCTTGCCTCCATAGTGTCAGTTGAGTAGTCTGAACCTAGTCTTAAGTGGTTTCCCTTGTATGTAGTAGATTACTTTTCTCTTGACACTTTCACGATTTTCTGCTTCTCTTCAACATTTGACAGACTGATTAGTATGTGTCTTGGGATAGACCTATTTGGATTTATCCCATTTGGAGATCATTGGTCATCTTTGATTTGCATATCTATTTGTTTTATAAAGGTTGGGAAGTTTTCCCCCAGTATGTCCTTCATTAGTCTTCCTAACCCTTTAGTTTTCTCTGTCTGGGACATGGATGATTCTTATATTTGTGCACTGCATTTTATCATTTCCCTGATATCCATTTCAATTTTTTCAATCTTTTTACTGTCAATTACTCTTTTGGGTGTTCAAAATCAGTTGTCTTGTCTTCTTATTTGCTTATTCTTTCTTCTGCCTCTTCAAATCTGCTGTTGTGTGTCTCTAACATATTTTTGTTTTGGTTTACAGCAGCTTTAATCTCTGCGATATCTGCTACTTTTCTATTTATTCTCTCAAATGCCTCTTTATGCTCTTCTAGAGTTTTCTTGATCTCCTTTGTCATTAGTCATCCCACTGATTTTATTTAGTAGCATTATAAGAACATCTTTGATTATTTGTTTCAAAGTCTATGTGTTCTCCAGTGTTTTAATTTTCTCATTAGACAGCTATTTCTGCCTGTATCTTCATATACTTAGTGACCTTCTGTTGTCTTCGTGTCATGTAAATATCTTGATAGGGTTACTTTGGATGTTGATTTCTTCAGTAGTCTAAAGCTTGTATTTGAGGGATGAATGTGGAGCAGGATGCGGGGTGTGGGGATGGACAGGACAGTGCAGTGGTGGGTTGTGGTGCAGGTATATGCACAGGTAGGGAACTCTATGCTGGTGACTTTGGGCATGGGCTGCAGGTCATGGGGTTGTGGACATGTGGTGCAGGGGCTGTGGGCACAAGATGCAGTTCAGGTAGGCCTTGGAGTACAGGAGTAAGGTGTGGCATGAGGGATACAGAGGTAGGGCATAGCAGGAGGTGGATGGGGTGGGGGCTGAGCAGATGCACAGGGGCTAGTATGTAGGCAGGATGTGGTATGGTACATGAAGCATGTGTGTCGTAGGTGTCAGGGTGTGGGGTACAGGGCACAGAAGTCAGGGCACAGGAAATTGGAGCACGGGTGTCTCCTTGTGCAGGGGGAGGGGTCGAGGGGGGACC
>PVIY010026914.1:0-34805 GCA_004026745.1 Myrmecophaga tridactyla
AAAATGTTTTTGCATGAGGAAGAACAAAAGAATGTCATTACTGCAGTGTGCTGAAAATAGATGGTAATTAATATTTTAAAATTTCAACTAATGTGTGAGACTAAAGCAAAAAATGTTTATTTGGTACAAATCTATACTTTGACTAGTGCATCTCCTAATATAACTTATGTAGATAGTTGACTGAACACCTTAAGTACATTGAACTTTGTATAGGACATGAGATTTTGTTGGTTTTTCCAGGTGATGCCCTGATGAATCCCAGAGTGATTTGATCAGTGAGTGGAAAAGTATTTGCAAAGTCCCCTTTGGGGAATGCTGAGAACGGGGGAAAACTCAACTTCCCCAAGTTGAATTCTTGATATTCTCACAAGCAGTGTGGACAACCAAAGCTATAGGCTGAGCCCCCAGTCTTGGGGTTTGTTCATATGAAACTTAACCTCACAGGGGATAGGTCAAGCCTACTTAAAATTAAGCCTAAGAGTCAACCCCAAGAGAACCTCTTTTGTTGCTCAGATGTGGCCTCTCTCTCCAGTCAACACAGAAGCAGACTCACCACCCTCCCCCTGTCTACGTGGGACATGACTCCCAGGGGTGTGGATCTTCCTGGCAGCGTGGGACAGAAATCTCAGAATGAGCTGAGATTCACCATCAAGGGATTGAGAAAAACTCTAGAATGAGCTGAGACCTAGCATCAAGGGATTGAAAGAACCTTCTCGACCAAAAGGGGGAAGAGTGAAATGAGACAAAGTGTCAATGGCTGAGAGATTCCAAACGGAGTCGAGAGGTTATCCTGGAGGTTATTCTTATGCATTAAGTAGATATCACCTTGTTATCCAAGATGTAATGGAGAGGCTGGAGGGAAAGGCCTGAAAATGTAGAGCTGTGTTCCAGTAGCCATGTTTCTTGATGATGATTGTATAATGATATAGCTTTCACAATGTGACTGTGTGATTATGAAAACCTTGTGTCTGATGCTCCTTTTATCTACCTTGTCAAGAGATAAGAGGAACATATGGAATAAAAATAAATAATAGGGGGAACAAATGTTAAAATAGATTTAGTTTGAAATGCTAGTGATCAATGAAAGGGATCAGTAAGACGTATGGCCTGTAAAAATTTTTTTTTCTGTTTGTTATATTTTTCTGTTGTCTTTTTATTTCTTTTTCTGAATTGATGCTAATGTTCTGGGAAATGATCATTATGATGAATATGCAACTATGTGATGATATTGTGAATTACTGAGTGTATGTGTTGTGAATATTTGTGTTTCTTGTAATTTTTTTTAATTAATAAAAAATTTAAAAAAATTTAAAGCAACAACAACAACAAAAAGAGAACGGTGGAATGGCCTTTTGAAAACTCAATTATGGTGCCAACTACATGGCAATACCTTGCAGGGCTGGGGTGATGTTCTCCAGGAAGCTGTATATGCTCTGAATCATAGCTTGTCTCTTGCTATGAGGACTTTTCATGGACTTAAATCATGACCACCTCAGCTGCATCCATAGCTGATTGCATTTGTAATCAGCTAAGGGGTGTGTCTTCTGCAATGAGTGATGCTTAATCTAATCACCAGAAGACTTTTAAGGAGGATTCAGAAGAGATAGTCATTCTTCCTGCTTTAGCCTGTGGGCCTCTCCTGTGGAGTACATCCAGACTCTTCATTGGAGTCACCTGCTTCACAGTTTGCCCAATGGATTTTGGACACTTCCATTCCTGTGGTTGTCCAGCAAGCCTCTCCTGAGAGTTTGTTGAGTACCTTCATCAGATTAGCCAGCTTGCAGCCTACCATGGACCCTTATATTCCCATGGTTGCCAAGCCAGCCCCTCCTGAGAGTTCATTGAGGACCTTTATCAGATTTGCCACCTTGCAGCCTGCCCTACAGACCTCAGACTCCTCCACTTCCCATGGTTATGTGAGACACTTTTATAAATTGTACATTTATGGATATCTTCTGCTGATTCTGCTTCTCTTGAGAACCCTAGCTAATACAGTCCTGCTGCACATTCTTTATTCCTTCAGCACCAATTGCCCAATCTCTACCTTCTTTCTATCTCTTGATAACCCGTGTTCTTAACTTCAACTCTCAAAGTTTTGTTCTTTTGTTTCTGGCTAATTTCACTCAGTAAAATGACCTCAAGTTTCATCCATGTTGTTACATGCATCATGTCTTTATTCTCAATGCATAATATTCCATTGTATGTATATACCACAGCTTGTTTAGTCACTTATCCATTGATGGACATTTGGGTTGTTTCCATCTCTTGGCAATCATAAATTATGCTGCTATAAACCTAGGTGTATAAATGTCTGTTTGTGTCCTTGCCTTCAGTTCCTCTGAATAAATCCTAGTAATGGGATTGCTCAATCATATGGCAATTCTATACTCAGATCCCTGAGGAACCACCAAACTGCTTTCCAGAATGGTAGTGCCACTTAACATTCCCACTAGCAGTGGATAAGTGTGCCTCTTTCTCCACATCCTCTCAAGAACTTGTTGCTTTCTGTTTTTTTTTTTTTGATAATGGCCTGTGCCAGTTTGAAAGGATTTATGCACCTAAAAAAGCCACATTTTAATAATGATCAATCTTGTGGGAGCAGACTTTTCTCTTATGCCCTCTTCAGCACTGTGTGTTGCAAACTTGATTAAATTATCTCCAAGAGATGGGGCTCACCCAATTGTAGGTATTAATTTTTTAATAGTTTTTCTATTTTATTGTTTATTTATTTATTTTTATGTGGGCAGGCACTGGGAATTGAACCCAGGTCTCCGGCTTGGCAGGCAAGAATTCTGCCCCTGAGCTGCCATCACCCTGCCTGGTATTAACTTTTGAATAGAGGTAGATATAACTCCACCCATCCCATCTGGGTCTTGAGTAGTTTACTGGAATCCTTTGAAAGAGGAAATATTTTGGAGAAACTTCAGAATGATGAGAGAACTACAGAGCAAACCAGCAAACAGCCTTTGGAGATGAAGAAAGAGAGCACCCCTGGGGAACTTCATGAAGCAAGAGGCCTGGAGAGGAAGCTAGTAGACATCACCATGTGCCTTTCCATTTGAGGGAGAAATCCTGAACTTCACTGGCCTTTCTTGAGTGAAAGTAACCTCTTGTTTAATTGGGATATTTTTTATAGACTTGCTTTAATTGGAATGTTTTCTTGGCCTTAGAAATGTAAACTAGCAACTCATTAAATTCCCCTTTTTAAAAACCAATCTAGTTCTGGTATATCACATCTGGCAGCTAGCAAACTAGAAACATGGCCTTTCTAGTGGGAGTCAGATGATATCTAATGGTTTTGATTTGCATTTCCCTAATAGCCAGTGAAGTTGAGTATCTTTGCATATGCCTTTTAGCCATCTGTATTTTCTCTTCTGGGAAGTGTCTTCATTTCTTTTGCCCATTTAAAAATTGGACTGCTTGTCTTTTGTTGTTGAATTGCAGAATTTCTTTTTATATTTATGATATTAAGCCCTTATCTGATTTGCGGTTTCCAAATATTGTCTCATTGCACAGGCTGCCTTTTTTACTTTCTTGACAAAGTTCTTTGATGCACAAAAGTGTTTAATTTTGAGAAGATCCCATTAATCTGTTTCTTTTTTCATTGTTCATGCTTTGGTTGTAAGGTTTAGAAACCACCTCCTATCACAAAATTTATAAGATGTTTCCCTACAATTCCTTCTAAATGTTTTATGGTCTCAGCACTAATATTTAGGTCTTTGATCCATTTTGATTCAATTTTTGTATACACTGTGAAATATGGATCCCCTTTCATTCTTTTGCATTTGGATATCCAGTTCTTCCATCAGCATTTATTGAAGATGCTGCCCTGTCCCAGGTGGGTTGACTTGACTACCTTATGAAAGATAGTTTTCCATACATGAGAGGGTCTGCTTTTGAACATTCTACCCAATTCCATTGGTTAATATATCTATCTTTATGCCAGTACCATGATATTTTGGATACTGTAGCTTTGTAATATGCTATTAAGCCGGGTAGTGTGAGAGCTTCCACTTCATTTTTTTTTCCTAAAATGTTTTTAGCAATTTGGGGCCCCTTTCCCTTCCAAATAAATTTGGTTATTGGTTTTTCCATTTCTGCAAAGTAAGTTGGGATTTTAATTGGTATTGCATTGAATCTCTATATCAATTAGGGTAGAATTAACATCTTAACTATATTTAGTCTTCCAATGCATGTACACAGTGTTCTTTTGTGCTGGTTTGAATCTATTATTTACCCCTGAAAAGCCGTGTTTTAATCCTAATTCAATCTTGCAGAGGCAGCCATTTCTTTTAATCCTGATTTAATATTGTAGGTGGAAACTTTTGATTAGATTATCTCCATGGAGATGTGATACCCAATTGTGGGTGTGACCTTTCTACTAGATGGAGATGTGACTACATACATTCCAGGTAAGTCTTGCTTAGTTTACTGGGATCCTTTAAATGAGGAAACATTTTGGGGAGAGTTAGAAATGACAGAAGCCTCAGAACCAACAGAAAACCAAGAGAAACTTCAGAGCAGAGTTGGCGCAGGAGCTGACACTTGGAGAACAGAGACACAGATGTTTGAAGATGCTTGGAGTCCAGCATGTGTCGTCATGAGATGTTAAGTAAGTCAGAACCTGGAAAGAGTGAAGGGAATCCAAGAGATGAGAGCCAGCCTTGGAGAAGCAAAGTGAGGAACTCCTACAGGGACAGAGGCTGAAAGCAATGGGGCCTAGGAGCAAGGGACCAGCAGATGCCAGCCACATGACCTCCCAGGGGACAGAGGTGTTCCTGACCCATCTGTCTTTCTTGTATTAAGTTATCTTCCCCTAGATACCTTAGTTTAGACAATTGTAGAGGCTGAGAATTGTAAACTTGTAACTTATTAAATTCCCCCTTTAAAAAGCCATTCCAGTTCTGGTATATTGCATTCCTGCAGCTTTGAAACTAACACACCCTTCCATTTATTTAGGTCTTCCATGATTTCTTTAAGCAATTTCTTGTAGTTTTCTGTGTAGATGTCTTTTGTGCCTCTAGTTAAATTTATTTCTAAATATGTGAATCTTTTACTTGCTACTGTAAATGGAATTTTTTTCTTGATTTCCTCCTCATATTGTACACTAGTAATGTAAAGAAACACTTTTGATTTTTCAGTGTTGATCTCATACCCTGGCCCTTTGTTGTACTTATTAGCTCTAGCAGTTTTGCTATAGATTTTTCAGGATTTTTAACATAGTATTATGTCATCTGAAAACAGTGAGAGTTTTACTTCTTCTTTTCCAATTCAGATGCATTTTATTCCTTTTTCTTGTGTAGTTCCTTTAGATAGAACTTCCATCATAATGTTGACTTACAATGGTGACAGTGGGCATCCTTGTCTTGCTCCTGATCTTAGAGGATAAGTTTCCAGTCTTTCACCATTGAGGATGTTAGCTGAAGGTTTCATATATACTTGTTATCATGTTCTGTTCTATTGCTATACTTTGAGGTGGTTTCATCAAGAAAGGATGTTACATTTTGTCAAATGACTTTTCTGCATCAATTGAGATGATCATTTGCTTTTTTCTTCTTTGACTAATAGATATGGTGTATGTGTTCATTTGGAAGTGGCCAGAATATATATACTGGAACCAGAATGGCTTTTAAAAAGGGCAAATTTAATAAGTTACAAGTTTACAGTTCTAAGGAAGTGGAAGTGTCCAAATTAAGGCACCCACAAAGGGTTCTTTCACTCAAGATAGGCTGATGGGTCAGGAACACCTCTGTCAGCTGGGAAGTCAAGTGGCTGCATCTGCTGGTCCCTTGCTCCTGGGCTCCATTGCTTTTAGCCTCTGTTCCTGTGGGGGCTCCTCACTTTGCTTCTCCAGAGCTGGCTTTCATCTCTTGGCTTCCCTTGGTTCTCTCTCTAGGTTCTGGCTTGCTTAACATCTCATGGCAATGTCTGCTGGGCTGTAAGCATCTCAAAACATCTGTGCCTCTGTTTGCTATGTGTCCACATCTGTGTCAGCTCTGTTGTGAACTTTCTGTCAGCTCTGAGGGTTCTGTCATTTGTCTAGGTTCTGTCTTTCTCCAAAATGTTGTCTCCTTTAAAGAATTCCTGTAAGTTAATCAGGACCTACCTGGAGTGGGTGGAGTCACATCTCCACCTAATCAAAGGTCACACCCACAATTGGGCATGTCACAAATCTATGGAGATAATCTGATCAAGTTTCCAACCTACAGTGTTAAATCAGGATTAAAAGAAATGGCTGCCCCCACAAGAGTGGGTCAGGATTAAAACATGGTTTTTCTGAGGTACATTATACTTTTTAAATGGCACATTCCACCCTCTGGATCCCCCAAAAGACATGTTTTTTCCACATACAAAATACATTCACTTCATCACAGTGCCCTAAACCATTTCAATAACAATGCAAATACAATTCCAAGTTAAAACCAGTACAAAAATCTCTCAAAGTCTGTTATAGGCATAGTCTGTTTAAGGCAAAAATTTTCTTCTGGCTCTGGACCTATGAAACTCAGAACAAATATACAAAGAAGGGACAGTCATAGGACACATAGAGAGAAATTAAAAAGAACACGGGGTCACCAGACCCAAACAATTCTGAAAACTTGTAGGGCAAACTCCATTGGATTTCAAAGAGTGAGTCATTTACCCTTGGGGATTTAGAATGCGGCAGTCCTTCCCTTTCCAAAGGCTTACACAGTACCTTTGCTCTCTCCAAGTGCTGGCGTGGAGTTTGCATCCTTAGGGTACATTGAAGAGACCATCTTTTTCTTGGCTCCACCCTCTCCAATTGATGGGACTGTACCTGGGCTCTCTGTCAATTCTGTGGCACACTCTCAACCCCTCTAGAACAATGGGTTGGCAATCAGGCTCCCCTCCATTCTTAGCTTATGTTCTTTACTCTCTCTGAGGCCTGTGGTAGCACAAAAAAGTGAAAGGTCCACCCTCTGCTTCAGGGGTAAACTCACCCTCTCCAGTGTATGTAGGTCCACTCTTGTGGCTGGAGGTTTCATGACTCCAGACCTTAAATCTTTTCTGGATAACTCCATCTCCAATCTTGACTTTTTCTGAAATGGCTGACTGCTTCCATATTTGACCATATCCTCACATGGGGCCCATTCACTGGTCTCTCACTTTCTGGGAACACAGAATGTCCCAGAACACCAATTTCTGTTTTCTTTCTACCAAAGAGTTCTGTTCTTAACTTATCTCTTTCCTTTTGCATGTTACTATAAGCTGCAAGGAGCAGTCAGACTGTATTTTCAACATTTAGTTTGGAAATTTCTTCTGCTAAATATTCAGGTTTATCACTCTCAAATTCTGCCTTTCATCTGCAAAGAATGTCTTCCTTCCAGTTTTCAATGAAACAGTCATCATTTCTGTCTAAAGCCTTATCAGAGACATCTTTGGAGTCCACATTTCTACCAACAGTATATTCAAAGCATTCTAGGCCTTCTCTATCAAGCTGATCACAACTCTTCCAGAATCTTCCCCTTATCCACTTAAAACACTGTTACAACATATTTGGTATTTGCAAACCACAGCAATACCCCATTTCTTTGGTACCAAAATCTATGTTAGTTTGTAAGCTGCTGAATGCAATATACCAGAACTAGAATGACTTTTAAAAGGGGAATTTAATAAGTTACACGTTTACAGTTCTAAGGAAGTGAAAATGTTTAAATTAAAGGATCAACTGGAGATTACCTTCACTCAAAAAAGGCCAATTGGTCAGGAACACCTCTGACTTCTGGGAAGTCACATGGCTGACATCTGCTGGTCCCTTGCTCCTGGGCTCCATTGCTTTCAGCCTCTGTTCCCATGGGGGTTCCTCACTTTGTTTCTCTGGGCTGACTTTCATATATTGGCTTTCCTTGGTTCTCTCAAGGTTCTGGCATCCCATCATAATGTCTGCTGAGCCCCAAGCATCTCCAAACATCTGTGTCTCTAATCTCCACATGTCTGCATCTGTGGTGAACTTTCTGTTGACTCTGTGGCTTTTGAAGTTTCTCTAGGCTCTTATTTCTCCAAACTTTTCCCTCTTTTAAATGATTCCAGTAAGCTAATCAAGATTTACTGGAGTGGGTGGAGTCACATCTCCATCTAATCAAAGGTCACATTCACAGTTGGTTGTGTCACATCTCTGTGGCGATAATCTAATCAAGTTTCCAATCCACCATGCTGAATAGGGATTAAAAGAAACAGCTGCTCCCACAAGACTGGATCAGGATAAAATCATATCTATTTGAGGTACATAATACTTTCAATCTGGCACTGTGTATTACATTAATTGATTTTCTTATGTTGAACCAGACTTGCATACCTGGAATAAATCCCACTTGGTCATGGTGTGTAATTCTTTCAATGTGCTGCTGGACTCAATTTTCAGGTATTTTGTTGAGGATTTTGCATGTATATTCATTAAAGAGATTGGTCTGTAATTTTCTTTTCTTGTAGTATCTTTGTTTGGCTTTGTGGTTCGGGTGATGTTGGTACCATAGAATGAGTTAGGTCACTTTCCCTCCCCTTCAAAAATTTGAGCAGGATTGGTACTGATTCTTTCTTGAATGCTTGGTAGAATTCATACATGAAGCCATCTGGTCATAGACTTTTCTTTTTGGGGAGCTTCTTGATGACTGATTTAATCTCTTGTGATTGGTTTGTTGAGGTCTATTTCTTCTGGAGTCAATGTTAGTTGTTCATGCCTTTCTAAGATGTTGTACATTTCATCTGTGTTGTCTAGTTTATTAGCATATAGTTGATCATGGCATCTTCTCATTGCCTCCTTTATTTCTTCAGGGTCAGTGGTTATGTCCCCTCTTCCATTTCTGATTTTATTTATCTGCATTCTCTCTCTATTTTTTTGGCAGCCTAGCTAAGGGTACATCGACTTTATTGATTTTCTCAAAGAACCAACTTCAGTCTTGTTGATTTTCTTGACTATTTTAATGTTTCCATTTCTTTTATTTCTGCTTTAAGCTTCATTATTTCTTTCCTTTTGTTTGCTTTGGGGTTAGTTTGCTGTTCTTTCTCTAGCTTTTTCAAGTGAAAAGTTAATTCCTCAATTTTTGCTTTATCTTCTTTTCTAGTATAAGCATTTAGGACAACAAATTTCCCTTTCAGCATTGCCTTTGCTGCATCCCATAAATTTTGATATGTTGTATTTTCATTTTCATTTGCCTCAGGATATTGCTGATTTCTCCTGTAATTTCTTCCTTGACCTATTGGCTGTTTAAGAGTGTGTTGTCTAACCTCCATATATTTGTGAATTTTTTTGATCTCTGCCTGTCATTGATTTCCAACTTCATTCCACAATGATCCAAGAAAGTGTTGTATAATTACAATCTTTTAAAATTTATTGTGAATTGTTTTGTGACCCGGCATATGGTCTATCCCTGAGGATGATCTGTGAGCACTTGAGAAAAATGTGTATCCTGATCTGTAAATGTCTGTTAAGTCTAGTTCATTTATCATATTATTCAAAATTTCTGTTTCCTTATTGACCTCTGTTTAGATGTTCTATCCATTGATGAGAGAAGGGAATTGAAGTTGTCAACTATTATGGTATAAGTGTCTACTTCTCCCTTCAGTGTTGTGTTTGCCTCATGTACTTTGGAGCACTCTATCTCAATGCCTAAATATTTATGATTGTCATGTCTTCTATTGAATTGTCCTTTTATTAATACATGGTGCTCTTAATTGTCTCTTTTATTGTTTTGCATCTGCAGTCTAATTTGTCAGATATTAATATACCTACCCCTGTTATTTTCTAGTTGCTGTTTGAATGAAATATCTTTTCCCAACCTTTCACTTACAACTTATTTTTGTGTTGGGTCTAAAATGAGTCTCTTTTAAATAGCATACAGATAGGTCCTGATTTTAACCCATTCTGCCTGTTTTTTAGTCCATTCTGCTTTAAATCCATTTAATCTATGTCTTTTGATTGGGGAGTTTAATCCATTAACACTTAATGTTATTACTATAAAGGCTATTTAGTGATTTTTCCTGTAATTTCTTCCTTGACCCAATGGTATAACTTTTTTCTACACTTTTGTGTTTTGGATTTTATATATTATATCCATTTTTTTCCCTTTTTATTTTCACTGATAGTCTTCATTTCTATGGCCTTTTCCAGATTTCTCTTTCCTGCCTTTTCCTAACTGTCTGTAGTGCTCCCTTTAGCATTTCTTGTAGATCTGGTCTCTTAGTCAGAAATTCTCTCTGTGACTGTTGGCCTGAAAATATTTTAATACCCCTCATTTTTTTTATCCCCTTCATTTTTGAAGGCCAGTTTACTGGGTATAGAATTCTTAGTTGGCAGTTTTTCACTTTCAAAATCTTAAATATATCACATCACTGCATTCTTGCCTCCATGGTTTCTTCTGAGAAATCCATGCATAATCTTATTGAGCTTCCTTTGTATGTGATGCATTGCTTTTCTCTTGCTGCTTTCAAAATTATCTCTTTGTCTTTGACATTTGACAACTTGATTAGTAAGTGTCTTGAAGTTGGTTTATTTGGATCTATTCTGTTTGGGTACACTATACTTCTTGGATCTCTAATTTTTTGTCTTTCTTTAGAGATGGGAAATTTTCAGTGATTATTTCCTCCATTAGTCTTTCTGCTCCTTTTCCCTTCTCTTCTTCTTTTGGGACACCCATATCTTGTATATTCATGCAGTTGATTTTGTCATTCAATTCCCTAGGACCCTGCTCATATTTTTCCCATTCTTTTCCTTATATTTTCTTTTGTGTGTCAGATTTCAGATGTTCTGTCCTCTAGTTCACTAATCTTTTCTTGTTCCTCTTCAAATCTATTGTTGTAGGTCTCAATCGTTTTTTCATTTCTTCTATTGTGTCTTTCATTCCTACAAGTTTTTCAATTTGTTTTTTCAAACTTATGAGTTCTTCTTTATGTTTGCCCAATTTGTCTTCTTTATATTCTCCCTCAACTCATTTTTTTAATGAGATTTTGCATGTCTTTTTGAACATCCTGAATTCCTGTATCTCATTTGAAATGTCGTTTCATTCCTTTGACTGGGCCATAGCTTCAATTTTCTTAGTATATCTCATTATTTTTTGCTGGTGTCTAGGCATTTGATTTCCTTAATTAATTCATTCTGTAGATTGTTTTCACTCTTTTACCTAGGGTTTTCTTGCTAGATGACTTTGTTCTCTATCTGTTCTTTAACTTTAAGTTCATCTTATCCTAGGCCTCTAGTGTAGGTTCTGTTTAACTGATCAGAACTTTTTAGTTTTTGCCTTTCTGTTTCTTGCGTGCCTTTATGGAGACTTTTTTTTTTTGAGGCGAGTCTCCTCAGATATTATAGATCCCAGTCAGACTTTCCCAGACCAGACTGACCCATGTCTCTGGAGGAAAGAGTAGCCAGGATCAATTTTCCCTGAGAGTGAGACCTAGCAGGTTGTCAAGCTCTCCTATGAAGCCTCTAGACCCTGTACTTTTCCTATCCTTCCCAGCATGTCATGCTTGTCTGCTTGCTGCTTTTCAGGAAATTAAAGTGATGCAGTGCCTTTAACTTCAGCAGGCTCTTCTTGCCAGGGGAGTGGTTGAGACAGCAGTGTGGTAGTAGGATGGCTTTAATTGTTTCTTTTTTTTCCAGACTCTGGGCCTGAATTCCCTGAAGGAGAGATTTCACTTGAGCTGGGCCCTTCCCCTTTTTCTTGGGGGAAGATAAGCCCTTTAGAGAATTGTCCCCATTCACTTGCTTATTTACTTTGTCTCTCAGACATGCCTTAGTTCTGCCGTGCTTGGGGCAGTGCTGGAGCCTGAAGTGCTTGAAGTTTTATCTAATAAGCTGTTAAGAAATTAAAAAAAAAGTCTTTTCAGAGATGTACCCCTATTCTCAGGGTTTGCCAATCAATATCTTAAGTTGATATGTGTGACTGTATGTGTCCCCAGGCTCTATGTGACCCCTTTTCTTGGTGTCCAGCTCTTTTTCTAGTATTTTGTGCTGTCCAACTCAAAATGCCTCTGGTTTTAATTTTTTTTTTCTGTCAACCTTGCCTTCTTTCTGCCAGGGTAAAAACTTCTGGTCCCTTTAGTGCTTATTCCAGGTTTATCTGTGCTGGGAGTGTTTTCAGTAGTTAGAATTTTTTAATTAATTCTGCAATAGGAGCTTGGTTGACTAAGCCTTGCTTTTAGTAAAGTCAGTTTCCTTTCCCCTCAGGGAGCCACCTGCCATAGCCATGGGGGAGGGGTGCCAGACTCCATGGCTTGGGAGACTTACAGTTCTGCATGAGGTCTTAGCCATTCCACCTGGTCAAGCCTGGTGTATTCTGTATATCTGGTCACTGATGTCCCCCAGCAGTTGTTCTGTACTGTTCCTGGCTATTTACTAGCTGCTTTGGAGGACAAGCTAAATTCCACACCTCACCATGCTGATATCTTCCACATCTTATTTTACATTTGAAAATATATCATAAATAGCTCAAGATGAATAGCCAGTGGGATAGAATAAAGACAATAGAAATTGACCAACACATATATGAAACACCTGGTTTATGACAAACATGATACTGCATAGTTGTAGGAAAAAAGTATATTTGAAATAATAAATGGTCAGCAGGATGACCATATGAAAAAAACAACATTATCCCTACTTCACAAAACCTACAAAAGTTAATTTCATGTGGATTATAGATATTAATATGAAAGATTAAGCAAAAACTTCTACAAAATATCATAGAAAAATAGTCCTTTAGACAGCATAGATTCTTTAAGCATGTCACAAAATGAAGAAACCATAAAGGAAATGATTGATAAACTTAGCTTATGTAATCAGTTTGAGAACTTCTGATAGTCTAAGGACAAAAAATAATCAATATGTGAATATGGAAGTTACAAAGTAGAAGAAAGTATTTGCAAATCATATGCCCACCCAAGGTTTCCTATCCAGAATATATATATATTAAATATATATATTTAATATATATAAATTATATATAAATTTTAAATATATATAAATTAAATATATATAAATTAAATATAGAAAAGACAACACAGTTAAGTAGAAAAATGGGCAAAACATATATACTTTCCAAAAAAGAATATTCAAATGGTTACAAAATATATGTAAAGATGATTAGACTCATAAGCCATTAGGGAAATGAAAATGAAAATCACAATGTGCTATAACTACACACCCACCAACATGTCTAAAATTTATAAAGGAGGCAATATGAATTGTGCATAAGGACATGCAGCAATACAAACTCTCACACAGTCTTTAATAACGAAAGTCGCTATCACCTTTCTGGGGTACTACTTGGCAGTGTCTAAAAAAGATGAGTAAGTCCATTCCAAAGAAGGTTCATTGAAAAACTGCTTCACACTGCAGCAAAAGCCAAGTAAAAGAATGTTCAAATTCCCATTATTTTCAATGCCTTAAATAGATGATGGTATACTGGATTACTATACAGCAATGAAATCCGTGAACTTCTGTTTCTCACACTCACATGGATGAATCTGAAGATATTTTCAAGCAAAAGAAGTCAGTTACAAAGTACACAACTGTGATGGTTCTATTCATAGAAAGTTCAAATCATGGAAAACCAAACTGTGGGTTAGAGTCAGGGCAGTGGTTGTCCTTGAAGAGTAATAACTGAAGGGTGCACAGAAGGGAATGTGGAATTTAGGAAAATTTAAGTTTCTTGACCTGGATGGTGTGAACTCCCTGAGTTGTGGACTTGTGATTTGGGCTTTTTCCTGTAGATAAATAAAAATTCTAATATATATATATATATATATATATATATATATATATATATATATGGGTTTCTACTTCTACTGGTCTTCCATCTTGTGGCATGTAAGGAAGATGTGGGGTCATCCTCTCTCAAGACCATGAAGGTCAAGGTTAGAGTGTGTGGAGGCAGGAGTTGAGGGAGCCCCTAACCCAGAGTAGAACCACCATATCCACCTCAGCCTTCCACCTGCAACCTTTCTGAGAGGCCATGTGGTCAGAGTGGGACCCTCAGAGCCAACGTATACTTACTGAACAGAACCCACTATGGGGGAATGCCTTGGCCATTTATTTAAATCATTATTTAAAGTGATTTCTTTGTTTGAAAGATGTATTGAAAAAAGATAAATGTGGCCTAGGAGAAGCTCATGGGAGGCCCAACAGAGAATGGTGAAACCCTACAACTGGGAGGATTAGGAGAGGGGTCAAGTTTGATCAAGTCACAGATATCTAAACACCTTCCTGATTAAAAAACCCTGGAATGGCTGTAGTTATCTGACCAGTAAGAGGCATTCTGCTGAGACCTCATTTGTTTCTGGCTACTCAGCCTTGAGGGTTTTGGGTCCTACTCCTTCATTAGGCTTCTAGGGCCCAGGTAGCATAACATGCAGTCTACATCTTGAATCTCAGAATTACCATCAGCCTGGTCATTCCTATCCTTTCAGGAAGGGTTGAATGATTGCATGAATAAATGAGTTCCTGCACATATCCAATTCCATATGGGTGCGGGCCATGTGGAGTTTTTCCCTGCCCAGTGTCTGCTGTGCCTCCCCTCCTGCCCTTGGAACACTCTCCCCGGCCACCATCCTTCACATGGCTGGCCAAACCTCTGCAGGACCTCCTTTACATCCTTGTTCCACAAACTGTAGATGAGGAGGTTGAGCATTGGGATGACCAGCGTGTAGAGGATGGACACCACCTTGCCCTGCTCCATGGACTGCACAGCTCTTGGCTAGGCATACATGACAAATGCAGTTCCATGAAACAGGGAGACTAAGGTCACATGGGAGCCACCGGTGGAATAGACCTTCTGTCACCTGGCCACAGGGTGAATCCTCAAGATGGTCTAGTGATATAGCCATAGGACACCAGGATAAACATGGTGCTCACAAGGATGAGCCCATAGAATCCAAACATGATCAGATCATTGAGGGCTGTGTCAAAGTAAGTGAGACAGAGGAATGGGGGCATGTCAAGTTCAAGTAAGAAGTGGTCAATAAAGTGGGAGCTGTACAATGGGAGGTGAAATGTGAAGCCAGTCTTCATGATGGAGTTGAGGCAGCCTCTGCAGTAGGTGCCCACAACCATGTAGGTGCAGGTAAAGGGTTGCATGGTGACAGGATAGAGCAAGGGACTGTAGATCCATGAAGCAGTCATAGGCCATAGGCCACATCGGTAAACCTCAGTGTCATCACCACGATCATGGTGAGGTTCTCCGGGATGGGACCATCTTTATGGAACACCATAAAGAGCAGGACTGGGTTTCAGGGCCACCCTCAAATCCCACCAGCATAAACTCCTATTGGGAGACTCTTGAGAGGTTTCCATCTCTGTGTGGTGGCATGGCCCTGAGCCCAGACATGGGGGGCAAAGGAGAGGCAGGAAGTAGCAGGAAGGAGAAGGTTATGGTTAGAGTCTCTCACATACACAATTTGTGGATAGGGACCATTGGTGCCACACTGCTCACTGACTCAGAGGGACAACAGTTACTTGTAATTCCAGATGGGCTTAGGTGGCCTGAAAGTTGACATTTATTCTGTGTAAATCATAAATATGCCCTGGCCCCTCATTCCAGGGGAGACTGAGATGTAACTTGGGATGCAGATATGCCTTGTAGAGCTGAGGCAGTTGAAGTGTAAGGACCATGGTGTAAGTTTAAGCCTCCCTCATCCTTCTGAATGCTTTCCTGTCTCCACAAATGAAGGCCCCTCCTATGCTAGTACAAGAATCTGATTTTGAACTTTCCATATCTTATTTTATTCTGTATTAATTTTAACAATATCAATTGAGTACTCCTCTCCACTAGGCATTGTGTTGGGTGACCATTGCATCTCAGGCCAGGCTGGACACAGAGCAATACTAATCCTCACCAGGCTAAAATGTTCTCTGTTTCTTTCTTGTGTAGGACTCTGAGATTCATCTCTTTATCTGATTCTGAGCCTGAGCACAGTGACACTCAAACAGCAAGCTCTCTGCATTCTTGAGACCTTGGAGGGGTTCCCACAAAGTCCAACTGTCAGACACATCATGGGGAAGGGACTGATTCTCTGGTCTTAGCAGCAGGTTGGGGACCCATGGACTTCACAAAGAATGGAATGCCCTCCTCTGTTCTTTCCTTGAGCCACATTCTTATGCTCTTCAGCATTCTTGTCTGGCCCCAAGGTCTTCAGTCAGTCTCATCCTATTCTTCATGGTCAGCAGAATCTCTCTTCTGCCTAGTCTCATATGGATTTTCCTGACATTTTTCTCCTCCCTGCCTTATCACAGCAAAGACCACACTGGGGGGCAATGAGGGGGCTGGGTACTGCAAAATATATTGGATCCCAGGTGATTCACAAACACAGCAGGAATGGGGAGGGAGTCATATCCTGCACTTCCAGAGGAGGGATGGGCAAAGAATCCAGGTGAAAGATGGGTAGACCTCAGAGCATTACAGAGACTGACAGTGGCCGAGACCCCTAAAGGTGGAGAAGTTTCTTGGAGAGGAGTGAGCCTCCACAAGTGGAGGGATGCAAGGTGGCATGGTGCAGGGGACACTCTCAGGGACCCTCCTGACCTGCCTTCTCTCAGATGATGCTGTCTTTGGACTGGTCATTGAAAACCCAGATGTCCCCACAGAAGTGAGCATCGAGGAAGGGATGGACCATTCCTGCTTTCCTCCCCCAGGAAAGTTTCCATCCAGCCTTGAGCACAGCAGATAGGGTGCTCTGAGCCAGGATGCCCAGGACACTGGACCTGTCTGGACACATGCTGCTGCTGGCCTGGGAGGACCAGAGGGTCTGCTTTGTCATTCTCCTGGCAGTGATCCTGGGGATGCTTTTGAGGTTGAGTGGATTCAGCTGCTGTCCCCTCTCTGAAGACCCTAACTGCCTGCATCCATGAAGTGGAGACACTAGTGGCTACGGTGTCCAGTTTGCCCCCCAAATCCCCTAATTTCTCTATTGTGACACCCCAAGGTTTTCATAGTCATGATTTTGTGATCAATTTTCTGGACAATTTCTCTTGATAACCCCAGCATTTGGAACAGTGGCTCATAGGTTGCCTGTCAGATAAGGTGAAAATATATCAGAATTTCCACCCACTCAGCCTGACTTTTTGTTTCCTTTGTGAAAACAAGCTGAGGTCCAGCTGGCTGGTTGAGTGCTGACTCCAGGATCCACACAGCCAGCAGCCTGTAGTGGGAGCTGGGCCCCCCACAAAGGTGATGAAGGGACCTGGGATGCTTTGTCATGAGCTTACCACCCGTCCTCATCCCCAGGAGAGTGAGGTCCAGGCACCCACTGCTTTGCCCGCAGGTGAGAGCTGTTAGAAAGGCAGAATTTCCCTCCCCCAGACCCACTGGTGCAGGACCCGCATTTAACCACCCCAAGGTATGTGTGCCGAGGTGAGTGGGCGGGGCACTGCTTCCCATGATGTTCAAGGTCCAAGCTTCAGGGTCACCTATGTAACCAACAGATTTGGATTTAGGGGATGATTATGATTACTGAACTATTATATATATATTCCTTTTTACTTTCTGGTGTATTAGAGTAAACAGAGGGAAATACCTAAAATCTCTGAACTGTAATCCAGCTGCCTTGATCTCTGATGACTGTATTGCCTTCATCTTGTGTCCTTGTGATTGTAAAAACCTTGTGATTAATCTTCACTTGTACCCATTTATCCAGTTTTTCAACTTTAGAGTCTTGTGGTCACTAAATACAGCCCCCAATGTTTATTAATGGAGGGTTTTGGGTCACTCCAGAACTAACCCATCACAAGTCCAAAGTTATCTTGATAACTGAGACTGTATCTAACCCAAATGAGCCCACCGGACATGTGCAATAGCTTAGGCCTTAACCTTTAAGTCATCTATACCTCAGTATAGTAGTAAAAGTCATGCCCATCTTTATATCAAGGCCACTGCTTTCTTACATTTGTCCTGTGACCAAGCGTGTCATTAATCTGCACATGCTCAATCATTAGTCACCTCTAATTACATCATCTGGGGCTATTGTGCTCAATATCCTAAACCCTTCCCATCTTTTTAAAAAAATATGTTTATTTAAGAAAACAAACAATACACTCAGAACCACCAAAAAATGGATATCTTAGTTAGCTTAACCATAGGCATATCTAAATAAAGTATCCAAATAATCATAGTAAAACTTGCATTTGTGCAGTAAGTTTCATAAACCAATTTAAAATTAAGGCAACAAGGAAAAAATTTATAAATTCAGATAGCAAATTTCTTAAATTTTAAATATTACACTAATTTAAATACCATTTGATCAGCTGTCAAAATTGTGAATGTTCTCAAAATATCAAGCAGAAAATTATTATAAATATCTACAGTGCTATAGTAATGACCTATGTTACTAAACGTTTTCTTGATTTTTAGGAAAATATAAGGTTACAAATATTTTTATGATTAACATACAAAAATCTTAACCACTTAAAATGGATATCTTAGTTAGCTTATCCATAAGCATATTTAAATAAAATATCTAAGTAATCATTATAAAGCCTGTTTGTACAATATGTTTCATAAACTAATTTAACATTAAAGCAAATAAGGAAAAAAATCTATGGATACAAATATCAGAGTTTCTTAGATTCTAAATATTAAACAGTATCTTAAATGCCATTTGATTAACTATCAAAACTGTGTGAAAGTTAGAAAGTTATTAGAAATATCAACTTCACTACAGTAGTGAGCTATGTTACAAACATTTTCAAGTTTTTGATTTCAGGAATTTATTTTACCTAATATTACTATAACTGCCATATATATGTATATATTTACCATTTTTTGTTGTAAAATAACATATGAATACAAGGAAAAGAAAGAAAAAAGCAATAATTTTTAAGGCACACTTCCACAAGCAGCTGCAGAACTGGTCCCAGAATCTGCCATGGGCTGCCATTCCCTCATCTCTGGCTTTTCCTTCTAGCTGCTCCAAAACACTAGAGGTTTACCAGAGTCATAATAACAAAATCATACAATATCTGTCCTTTTGTGTCTGACTTACTTCACTCAGCATTACGTCCTCAAAGTTCATCCATGTTGTCATATAGTTTGGGACATCATTTTGTCTAAATGCTGTATGATATTCCATCATATGTATGTACCACATATTGTTTTTCCACTCATGTGTTGACAGGCACCTGGATTGTTTCCATCTCTCAGCAATTGTGAGTAATGCCATTATGAACATTGGCATGCAAATGTCTGTTCATGTCACTGCCCTCAACTCTTCTGGATATATACAAAGTATTGGTATTGCTGGGCCATAGTGCAACTCAATATTTAGCTTGCTGAGTATGCTGGTTTGAAAGGGTTTATATACCCAAGTAAACCCATGCCTTAATTCTAATCCTATTTTGTGCAGGCAGCTTTTGTTTTAATCCCTAATCATCACTGTAGGCTGGAAACTTGATTAAATTATCACCATGGAGATGTGACTCACCCAATTGTGTCCAAACTAGCAGATGTCGTCATGTTTGCCATATGTCTTTCCAGTTGAGAAAGAAGCCCTGAACTTCATCAGCCTTCTTGCACCAAAGTAGCTTTCCCTGGATGCCTTAGATTGGATATTTCTATAACCTTGCTTTAATTTAGACATTTCCATGGCCTTCAAACTGTAAACTAGCAACTTATTAAATTCTCCTTTTTAAAAGTCATTCCATTTCTGGTATATTGCGTTCCAGCAGCTAGCAAACTAGAACACTGAGGAATTGCCAAATTGACTTCCACAGTGGTTGAACAATTATACATTCCCACCAGCAGTGAATAAGTGTTCCAATTTCTGCACATCCTCTCCAGCATTTATAGTTTCCTGTTTGTTTAATAGCAGCCATTCTTATAGGTATGATGCAATGTCTCATTGTCATCTGAATTTGCATTTCCCTTATAGCCAATGAAGATGAGCAGCTCTTTATATGTGTGTGCATTTTTTTTTTTAGCATGAGCAGGCTCCTCTTCATGTGCTTTTCAGCCATCTGTATTTGCTTTTCAGAAAAGTGCCTATTCATTTCCTCTGACCATTTTATAATTGGATTGTTTTTTCTTTTGTTATTGAGCTGTATAATTTCTTCTTGGACACAGGATATCAAGCCTTTATCTGATATGTGGATTCCAACATTTTCCCATATTTCCCATATTTTCTCCCATTGAGTTGGCTGCCTCTCCACATTTTTAACAAAGTCACTTGAAGCACAGTAGCTCTTGATCATAAGGAGTTCCCACTTGTCTATTTTTTCTTTAGCAGCTCGTGCTTTAGGTATAAACATTAAGAAACTACCTCCTATTAGTAGATCTTGAAGTTGTTTCCCTAAATTTTCTTCTAGAAACTTTATGGTACTGGCTCTTAACTTTTAGGTCTTTAATCTATTTTGAATTATTTTTTGTATAGGGTGTAAGGTAGGGTCCTCTTTCATTCTTTAGGCCATGGAAATCCAATTCTCCCAAGGCCATTTATTGAAAAGACTATTCTGTCCCAGTTCTGTGGACTTGGGCCCTTATCAAAGAGCAAATGTCCATAAATTTGGTGGTCAATCTCTGTACTCTCAATTATATTTCACTGGTCAATCCTATCTTTGTGCCAGTACAATGCTGTTTTGAGCACTGTAGCTTTATAGTAAGCTTTTAAGTCATGCAGTTATAGCCCCCCCCAATTTGCTCTTCTTTCCTAGTATATCTTTAGCTATTCAGGGTCTCTTTCCCTTTCATATAAGTTGGATAACCAGCTTTTAAGCCCTCAAAGTAGGTTATTGGGATTTTGATTGGTATTGCATTGAATCTGTGGATCAGTTTGATATCTTGATGATATTCAACCTCCCTAGCCATGAGCATGGAATGTCTTTCCATCTGTTTAGATCATTTTAAAATTTCTTTTAGCAGTTTTTGGTGATTTTCTGCATATATGTTCTTAACGTCCCCAGTTAAGCTTATTCCTAGATACCTGATTCTTCTGGTCACTATTTTGAATGGAATTTTTTCTTAGTTGTCAACTCAGATAGGTCATTGCTTGTGTATACAAACAGTTCTGATTTTTGTACATTGATCTTGTTTCCCACCACTTGGCTGAATTTGTTTATTGGCTCAAGTAGCTTTGCTGTAGATTTCTCAGGAGTTTCTAAGTATAGGAGCATGTCATCTGCAAATAATGAAAGTTTTACTGCTTCCTTTCCTATCTGGATGCCTTTTATTTCTTTTTCTTGTCCAATTGTGCCAGCTTGTACTTCTGATACAATGTCGAACAATAGTGGTGACAATGAACGTCCTTGTCTTGTTCCTGATCTTAAGGGGAAGGCTCTCAATTTCTCACCATTAAGTATGATAGTGACTGGGTTTTTCATATATGCCCTTTATGATATTGAGAAAGTTTCCTCCATTCCTAACTTTGACGTGTTTTTATCAGGAAAGGACGCTGGATTTTGTCAAGTGCTTTTTTCAGCAACAATCAACATGATCATGTGGTTTTCCGTTTCAATTTCTTAATGTGCTGTATTTTATTGATTGATCTTCCTATTGTTGAACCACCCTTGATTCCTGCTATGACTCCCACTTGGTCATGATGTAAAATTCCTTTAATATGACTTTGGATATGGTATGCTAATATTTTGCTAAGAATTTTTGCTTCTATGTTCAATAGGGAGATTGGTCTGTAGTTTTTTCCCCCCTTATATCTTCTTTATCTGATTTTGTTATTAGAGTGATGTTAGCTTCATAAAATGAGTTAGGTAGAATTCCTTTTTCCTCAAGTTCTTGGAAGAATTGGAGCGAGATTGGCATTAGTTCTTTTGGAAATGTTTGATAAAATTCTCCTGTGAAGCCAACTGGTCCTGGGTTTTCTTTTGTGGGAAGATTTTTAACGACTGACCGCATCTCTTTACTTGTAATTGGTTTATTGAGATCTTATATTTCTTCTCAAGTCAGTATAGGTAATTCACGTGTTTTTAGGAAATTGTCCATTTTACTTAAGCTGTCTGGTTTGTTGGTATTTGTTGTTCATAATGTTCTCTTATGATGTTTTAAATTTCTTCATTATCTGTAGTAACAACCACCCTTTCATATCTGATTTTATTTATTTGCATTCTGTCTCTTTTTTTCTTTGTTAGTCTAGCTAGGGGACCATCAATTTTATTAATTTTCTTAAAGAGCCAACTTTTAGTTGTGTTGGTTCTTTCTATTGTTTCATTGTTCTCTAGTTTGTTTATTTCTGCCTTAGTCTTTATTGCTTCTCTTCTTTTGTTTGCTTTTGGGTTAGTTTGCTGTTCTTTCTCTAAATTCTCCAGGTAAGCAGTTAAATCCTCAAGTTTTGTACTTTCTTGTGTTTTCATATAGGCATTTAGGGCAATAAATTTCCTTCTCAGCAGTGCCTTTGGCACATCCCATAAGTTTTGATATGTTGTATTCTCATTATTATTCATTTCCAGATATTTACCAATTTCTCTAGCAATTTCTTCCTTGACCCACTGATTATTTAAGAATGTGTTGTTTAATCTCCATATATTTGTGAAAGCTCTGGTTCTTTGGTGATTATTAAGTTCCAACTTTATTCTGTTGTGATCAGAGAAAGTGCTTTGGATAATTTTAATCTTATTAAGTTGATAGAGACTCAGTTTCTGTCCCAGCATATGATCTATCCTGGAGAATGTTCCATGTGTGCCAGAGAAGAATATATATCCTGGTATTTGGGGCTGTAATGATCTGTATATGTCTATTAGATCTAATTAATTTATCTTATTGTTTAGGTTCTCTATTTCCTTGTTGATCCTCTATCTGGTTGTTTTATTTATAGTGGAGAGTGGTGTATTGAAGTCTCCCACTATTACTGTTGATATGTCTATAGTTCCCTTCAATTTTTCCAATATGTTCCTCATGTACTTCTGAGCTCCTTTCTTGGGGGCACACACATGTATGATTGCTATTTCTTCTTGGTGAATTGTCCTTTTTATTAATATATAGTTTCCTTCTTTATCTCTTATGACATCTTTACATTTAAAGTCTATTTTGTCTAATATTAGTTTAGCTACTCCTGCTTTCCTTTGGTTACAGCTTGCATAGAAGATCTTTTTCCATCCTTTCACTTTCAATCTAGCTGTGTCCTTGAGTCTAGGATGCATCTCTTGCAAACAGAATATAAAGGATTATGTTTTGATCCATTCTGTCAGTCTGTATCTGTTAATTGGTGACTTTAGACCACTGACATGTAAAGTAATTACGGTAAAAGAGGTTCTTGACTCTATCATATTGTCCTTCAGTTTTTATTTGTCATGTCTATATATTATTTTCCTTCTCACTCTTTTTTCCTTTAAATTACCATTACTCATATTCTTCAGTTCTGTGCCTTCCTCCAGACCTCCCTCTCCTGTCTTTTTAAATCAGCTGACAGGACTACCTTTAATATTTCTTGTAAGGCTGGTCTCTTGTTGACTAGTTCTCTCAATCTTTTTTTGTCTTTAAAGATTTTAATCTCTCCTTCAATTTTGAAGGATAACTTGACTGGATAAAGAATTCTTGGTTGAAAGGCTTTCTTGGCAGGGTCTTAAATACATCATACCACTGCCTTCTTGCTTCCACATGGCCTGTTGACTAGTCTGAAGTCAGTCTTATGTGTTTTCCCTTGTAGGTAGTAGATTGTTTTATCTCATGCTCCTTTCAGAACTTTCTGTTTCTTTTCAACAACTGACAGTATGTGCCTTGGAGTAGGCCTGTTGAGATTTATTCTATTTGGAGTTCACTGGGTCTCTTTGATTTGCATATTCATGTCTTTTATAAGGATTGGGAAGTTTTCCCCGATTACATCTTCAACTAACTTTCTCAACCCTTTACTCTTCTCTTCTCCTTCTGGTACACCAATGTTTCTTATGTTTGCATGCCTCTTGTCCATAATTTCCCTAAGATCAAGTTGCATTTTTCCCATCTTTCTTGCCATTTGTTCTTTTGTGCACCCTAGTTCTTTGTTCTGTCTTCTAGCTCATGTATTTCCTTCTTCTTCTTCTTCAAATCTGCTATCATGTGTCTCTAGTAAAGTTAAAACTATAATTTTTTGGCCTACTGTATGCTTCATTTCTGTGCTAGCTGCCATTTTTTTTCTCTTTAACTTCCAGAATTCTTCTTTGTACTCTTCTAGTATCTTCCTGATATCCTTTATTTCTTTATAAATATCCTTGCATAGTTGTTTTATATTCTGTATCCCCTCTGGAATTTTGATTTGGTCACTTTGCTGGGCCAGTTCTGCTTGGCCCTTGATGTGTTTTTCGATTTTCTGTTGGGTTTGGGGCATTTGATTATCTTGATATGGTTATTTTATAAGTTTGTTTCCTTCACTTTTCTAAAGTTTTGTATTTACTTGTTCTTTTAGAATGTTTCCTTTTGTACTTGGTTTGTCAGTTATTCTCTGACAAATCAAGTCTGGATCTCATGTAGGGACACAATTCAACCTAAGGGTCTATTAGTAACTTGGCTGGGATGAGCAGGTACTTCAGTGGCAGAATTGCTGCCCACCATGCGGGAGACCCCGGCTCGAATCCCAGCCCATGCACCAAAAACAAAACAAAAGCACAACAAGAACAACAAACCATGCCACAACAGTAGTAGTCCCCCAAACCAAAAGGAGATACCCCAGGATATATTGGGAGTGAAGTCAGGCTGGTGGACAGCAAAAGGAGAGAAAATTTAAGAGAAAAAAAATGAAATGGAATAATAAAAAATATGTGAAATTAAAAATATAAAATGAAGAATACAAATATAAAATATCTATAAAATAATGAAAACAATTATAGTACTAATAAAAATGTATAGAAGGAATATATTTTTTAGAAGGGAAGAAAGAAAAGAAGAATATTAGTGGAAAATACAACAAAAATAAAGACCTAGGCAGATAGGGAGTTAGCTTGCCTGCACTTGCCCCTTCTCCCCAGCAGGAGGTGACCGCGAGGCTCCTCCTCCCTCCAGCTGCCCCTTCCCGACCAGCGCCTGGGCAGCAGCTATTCACACTATTCACAGCCCACGGCCGCTGTTCCCACACCCGGCCTGGTGCTCACTCCCGCTGGCCCCGTGGTGGACGATCGGCCCTCTACTGGGCTCCCATGGGCACTGTCCACCATGGCCACATGGGCAGGTCTCCCAAGCGCAGCGGGGCAGGCTGAAGCCAAGGAGGGTCACATCTCCCCACGAGCCCAACTAGGGCGACCTGCCTGGGCGGTGTCCTGGAGCTGCCAGCTCCCTGTGCCCCGCAGCTGCAGTCCTGCCACCACCCCTCATCGGCCTTCCTGACCTCCAGGTCAAGGTCTGGGAGCCTGGAGGTGCCCTAGGACAAAGCAAAGACACCTGCGAGTGCCCAGAGGTTCTCAGCCAAGCACCCCCCCCAACTTGCTGGTGTGAGCACAGCCACGCGGATATGGCCAGGGCAGCCTATTCATCCCACGTGAATGAATCTGCCTCCAACATGCTCACTCACCTGGGGACACTGAAAGGTTTAGGAGGTGAAAGGTGAGAAAGAAGAAAGGTACACCAGGAAATTTTAAAGTGTGTGTGGGGGTTATTTCTGTGCTCCCAGGCAGAACTCACCAAACCCAAAATGGAGGGAGGTGAGTGCGTGCATGGGCTTCGGAGTGGGCAGCTTTTAAGGATGGAGGTCAGGTGACATCTGGAAAGGGTGGTTCATTAGTTCTGGAAGCCGTGTTGGGAGGGGTGACACAGCCTCCACAGCGCCAGTTGCAGTGCCCCTCCCCATTCCCCGACCTAACTTTCCAGCCTTTTTGTGATAATAGGGCACCAAGATCTTTCTGACTACTTCCTGCTGTAATGGGGTGGTGTGGGGTTATAGGCCACAACCATCATGGCCAGGGGAGTGGGGAGGCTGGTGAGGAAGGCAGGTGATGATAATGATGCAGGAGCATTTGGTTGGCTGCTACCCAGGATATTTCCTTCATGTATCCCTGAAAGAAGTTGAGGAGGCAGGGAGCTAGGAGAAAAAAGAGACAGATTAGGATAACTGGTTCTAGTAACAGGAGGAGCCATGTCACCAGAGGAGAAGAAAACCAGCTTGAGGCAGAGTTGGTTCCTTTTTTCTGTGGTAGAGATTGTCTCTTAGTTTGTTTAGGGTTTGAGTATTTTGTTCCACAAGACCTGACCTGTTGACATAATAGCAGCATTCCTCTTGGAGGAATATACATGTTCCTCCTTTTTCAGCTGTCAGTAGGTCTAAGGCCCATCGATTTTGAAGAGTTACCTGGGCTAGTGAGGTGAGTTGGCATTGTAGAGGGGAGAGGGATTCTGATGTTGATTCCAGGGCTACCTGTAGTCGAATCTCAAAGTTTTGAGAGGTTAAAATACCATGTCCCAGTGCCCTTCCCACTGTGGCTGAGGCTGCAACCAAAGCGGTTAGGCTGATGCCTACTAGGATAGGAAGAAAGGCAGCCCTTTTTGTGTGAGGAGAGGGCAGTAGCCAAGTTAGTTCAGACTCCCCATAGAGGGTCAATTGAGGAGCAATAGTTACCAGGAAGCATGTCCCTGGGGCAGTGGAGTTAAGGCACTTGGTAAGAGTTCTGTTACACCAAAAACATTGTCCTTTGAGGCATGGGTGGTGTTGTGGATAGTGACGTTAGTTTGGCACGTGCTATGAAGTTTTGTTTAAGTGTTTTTTATCCAGTATAGTGAGGCTTTTAATTTGGCAAGAAGATCTCGCCCCATTAGTGGGCTGGGGCAAGAAGGCATTACTAAGAAAGAATGTGTAATGGGGTACCCTTCTATTAAACATGTAAGCGGTCCAGTAGTTAAGGGGCATGAAGGATGGCCATCTATGCCCATAACCGTGACCTGGGAAGGAAAGAGTTGACCTGAGTAAGAGGGGAGGACAGAAAAGGTAGCCTCTGTGTCCACTAAAAAGGTGGACTTACCCACTACCTTGATTGTTACCCTGGGCTCGAGGAGGGTGATTGGGGTCGCTGAGGCTGGTGTCGTCAGTTGTTGGTGGCCAGGCCCAGGACTGCTAGCAGTGGGTTAGGGGTTGGAAGGACGGCCCCTCCACGGCTGGGTGCTGAGGGGCAGTCACTTTTCCAATGCCCCTTTTTTCCACAGAGAGGGCATGGTCCCTTGGGCAGTCAAGGATTGAGGCACTGGCAGGACCAGTGTCCACTGAGGCCACATTTGAAACACTTTCCTCGTGGTGGATTAGTCATAGCTGGCTTCTTCTCCGTTGAAGTGAGCTGCAGAGCCGCGATCAGGGATTGGGTTTGTAAATTTGCCTTTTGGTGGTCCCAGGATTCCTTTTCTGCCCTCTCTAGTTCATCATGAGTATTAAAAATTTTAAAGGCTGTGTTTACCAGGTCACGGATAGGGGCCTGAGGACCGTCCTCAATTTTTCTAAGTTTACGCCTTATATCTGGAGCCGATTGGGATATAAAGTGTGTGGCTAAAATGGTTTTACCAACCTCCAAGTCAGGGTCTAGGCAGGTATATTGGGAGAGGGCTTTTGTGAGCTGGTGTAGAAAGGTGGCTGGGTTTTTATCCAGACCCTGGGTAATTTCCCTTAGTTTATGGAAGTTTACTACTTTATGTGAAGCTTTCTGCATGTCGGCTATGAGGCATGTAAGCATTTTGTCCCATCTAGTCTGCCCGTTCCTCCCCGCTAGAGTGTCAACCTGATATTCCCAGCCTGGCTCTTGGTCTGGCACAGCCTTGGCCTCTACTGGCATAGTGTGGTCATGTGGACCTGGTTAGCATGAGCTCTGGCTGCATTGAAAATGTGGTCCATTTCATCTGGGGTTAGGGAAGAAGAGCAGATTACATGAATGTCATGCCAGGTGAGGTTGTAAGCATTAGCTAAATAGCCGAAGCTGGGGGTGGGGGGCATGCTGATAATGGGAGAGCCTTTGGAGTAGGAGGAAGGGAAGGATAGGATGGTGGCTGGAATGCTGATGGAGCGGGGGGGAAGAAGAGGGGGGTAAGATGGGGCTGGAGCACCACCAGTGGAGAAGGAGGAAGAGAAAGGCAAGATGGCGGTGGGAATGGCACTGGCATGGAAGGGGAGAGAGGAGGGCAAGATGATGGCTGGGACATCATCAGAACAGAAGGAGGAAGAGAAGGAGAAGATGGTGACTGAGATGTCGCCAAAGCAGAAGGGGGAGGGAAAGGCAAGAAGGAGGCTGGAGCGCCACTGGAGGGAGGGGAGGGTAGAGCGAGGGAGAGGAGGATACAAAGGGAGGGGTGGGAGCGCAGAAGGAAAAAAGCCTGGACATAAGGAATTTTGGCCCTTTTGTCATTCCTCTGGCAAAAGTTGCGGAGGTTCATAAGTATATTAAAATCGAAAGTCGCATCCTCAGGCCAATGAGAGAGGACCTATTGCCGATACAGACGGGTCTCTGAGGACAAAGGACTGGCCCAGGGGATGTTGGTGTCCCAACATCCTGAGAGAGTCTTCAGAGCTCTTAAGAGCGGGGGGCTCATCTCCCCAGGGAATGTCTCACCCTGGTTTGAGGCCCTTTCAGGTCCTGGACCTGAATTTGGGAGGGAAATGAGAAGTGGGGCAACCCCACAGCTTTTCAAGTCCCAGGAAAGGGAGTGAGGCTTGCAGGTGTCCCCGTTCACCTCAGCCTTTGGAAGAGAACCTGACGTGAATTCACGGTTTTCGGAGAGTAATTAACGGATAGGCTCACTCGGAACCGTGAGACCCAGCAGCAGGGCTAGCAGGGAAGGGACTTACCCAATCTGTGGTGGATGCAGCAGCAGGCCGAAGGATCCCTTGTCACTGGCCATGTCGAGGAAGGAGGAAAGAGGAAGCCGGGGCACCTCTGGCCAGGCAGGCGGCACCCGCACTCCTCTCCCGGGTTTCTGGCACCAGATGAAAGGTTTAGGAGGCAAAAGGGTGAGAAAGAAGAAAGGTAGAACAGGAAATTTAAAGTGGGGGGTTGTATTTCTGCGCTCCCAGGCAGAACTCACCAAACCCAAGATGGCGGGAGGTGAGTGCGTGCATGGGCTTCGGCGCGGGCAGCTTTTAAGGATGGAGGTCAGGTGACGTCCAGAAGGGGCAGTTCGTTAGTTCCAGAAGTCATGTTGGGAGGGGCGACACAGCTTCAGTTGCAGTCCCCCTCCCCGTTCCCCCGACCTCACAGATGCACCCACAAGCTGCACCACTCAGAAAGCGGGGATTAAATCACCTCATCCAAGATGCCCGATTGCATTCATGATCAATTCTAAAGAATCTGTAGTTAAGTTCTGGAATTAATAAATCATTAGCAGGATCTGTGTATACAGATCAGTTCCTTTTCTATAGACTTATAAAAGAGCAATGATAACATTAATTCAAATTACTGCTTAAGACAGAATGCAGAAAATCAAATACCAGATTCAATTTAACAAAATATGGTGATGACCTGTGCATGAGGTAAGAGAAAATATACTTAAACGAATGAGACATGCATCTGGTTTATGAATTGGAAGAATCAATATTGTCAAGATTTTAAATCTTTCCAAATCAAAATACACTTTGATTACAATTCCAATAAAATTCTAGGCAGTGTTAATTTTATTTTTAAAATGTATTTTCTTCGAGCTCTATAAATTTATAGGAAAGGCATGCAGTAAGCAATGTTCCAGTACAAGACCCCTCAGCTTTTGGTTGTAGGTTTACAGGAAAGGTCTAGGGTTTTGTTTTTCTAATAGTTTAGTGCCAGCAAATATTCTACATGAAATTTCCCAGTGTGACTGGCGCAGTGGTGTTACTGTCCCAGCCATGCTGCCCCTCCGCCGCCCACAGCAGAGACTTCCCCGTGACTCGCCCGCAGGAGCTGCCCCCGTGACGCTTCACTGCCCCCCAACCCCGCTGGAACCTCTAACCTCACTGCGGGCCAAGAATTTGCATACTCCTCTCAGGTTATAAAAGTGAGTCCATGTGGTACTCGCCCTTCCCTGTCTGGCTTATTTCATGCTACAGGACATCTTGGAGGTTCCTTCGCTTTGCTGCAGGTCCCAGAACTGAAGGCGATTCACTGCGGGCGCCCGCAGGCTGTTGCACGGTCTGCAATTGTGAGCCCTGCGGGGCCACCCAGTCCCTGCGGCGGGCTCTTTGGGGTCTCTCATGGTCAGGTTCATGTGCCAACTTGGCCAGGTGGTGGTACCAGTTTGTCTGGTTGGGCAAGTGCTGGCCTGTCTGTTGCAATGAGGACATTTCATAGAATTAAATCATGATCATGTCAGCTGCATCCACAGCTGATTCCATTTGTAATCAGCCAAGGGGAGTGTCTTCTGCAATAAGTGATGCTTAATCTAATCACTGAAAGCCTTATAAGGAGGATTCAGAAGTGACAGTATCTTCCTGCTTAGGCTGGCGTGCCTCTCCTGTGGGGTTTGTCCAGACCCTCCACTGGAGTCCTCGGCTTCACAGCCTGCTCTGCGGATTTTGGACTCTGTGTTCCTGCAGTCACGTGAGATGCTTTTATAACTTTTATATTTGCAAGTGTTCCCTGCTGATTCTGTTTCTCTATAGAACCCTAACTAATATAGGGTCTCTGCCGGCAGGCAGGAGGGCGGCCCACGGGTCACTCTGCCCTGGACCTGAGGAGGAACCGCCTTATTCCTGCAGGCCCGCCCCGCCCGCTGACCCCTAAACCCAGAGGCAGGGGACAAGCAGCCCAGACGCGTCCCACAGCAGAAATTCCAGCGGCCCCCCCAATAAAAACCACCTCAACCAGTAAAGCGGGGTCTCCCAGCTGGAACACGGTGGTGCGGAGCTGCCTCCACAGGCCACAGGCCAAGACGCGGAAGAGAAGCAGGGTGACACACGTTTTGTCCCAAATCCGGTCAGTGTGCAGCGAGGAATTAACCCAGAGGGTCAGGAGTTGCTGCGCGGAGCCTGCCTGCGCCTGTGAGGGTCCTGCCCCACGAGCACGTGGGGAGGAGTGCGTGGGCCGGGGCCGTGCATCGCGGTGTCCTGGAGCTTGCGCTGGGCCTGAGCGCGTCTGAACTGAGCTCTTCCGACCACAGCAGTAACTTCTGCGGTGAAAAGGGCTGCCCCGCCTCAGACCAGTGGTCTCTTCTGAGGTGTCGCCAGGGTTGTTCGTGGATCCCGAACTCAGCCGCCTGGTTTTGCAAGGGGGTCCAGAGGGACTAGAGACCCACTGGTGGCCCTCAGGTTGACTGCACAAGGGCACTGGGCCCAAGGACACATCCTGCGTGGGGCCAGCCCCGGGCTGGGGGCAGCGACCTTACTGTCCATGTGCGTCGTGGATGGGGAGGCGTGCGGCTCAGGACACAGAAGGGCAGAGACCGTCCTCATTTCCAGCTGGGTCCATCTCCGCCCTGACCCGTCCTAGGCCCCCGTGGGTGGGACAAGGGTTTGCATTTCTAATAATGACACAGCATGGAACATCACGGTCAGGTGAGGTCTCTTTGCTCCCTGTGCCCAGCTGCTGACCACTCTCCAGACTGGCCCCGTGGGTGTGACTGTGCTCTGAGGATGACTTCACTGGACATGCAGTGCCCATAATTGTGGTTGTGTTTAATTTCACACTGAACGTGAGATGCTGACGTATATATACAGCTTACTTTTCCCCTTCTACATTTTATTTCCACATCCTTCCATATTTCAGTCACATTTTCCCATTGTTTTAACATCCTGTGAATAGACTTTAACTAGCTAGGGCACTCTGTTGTTGCAGGATTGTCTTTTCCTAGAGTTGTCCTAACAAAGCGCCACAAAAAGAGAAAGGCAGATTCAAATAAAAGAAGTATATTCTTACAGATCTGGAGGAGAGAAGTCTGAAATGCTGTCCCAGGGCCAGGCTCTTGCACCTCCCTCACTGCCCTTTCTTGGCCTCTGGTGGGTGGCGTCCTGGGTCCTCCAGTATCTGCCTCCCTCACAATGTGGCTTCGTCCCTCTGTCTACCTGTGTGTGCTGCTCTTCTTATAAGGACAGAAGTCCTGTTTAATTAAGGAACATTATTGCAATGTGACCTCATCTTCATTCCCTCTATCTATAGCAACTCTTTCTCCAAATAAAGTTTCAATCACATTGGCATTGGGGCTTCAGCAGAGCCTGTCGGATTGGGGGAAGGGGCACAGGTCATGGTAAATTAGACATTTGGGTTGATTCCTACATGCTTCTTTTTACAATGATTAGAAATATGGTAATGAATAATTTTTTCCCTCTGAGTTATATGTCTAGAAGTGGATTCCTGAATAGAAAGATAGAAACTTTTTTCTCAATCTCATACATTTTCATATTAATCACACTGCATGGAGGCTCCATGCATCTTTCTGCAGTTTTCCATCCAATTACAGGATTCAATTCTAGTCCCTTCCATAAAGTGGAAGGACGTATCTAATGGTTATATAATCAACAAAAGTGTTCATATCTAGAACACAACAAAAATCTTATGAATCGATAAGGAAATGATCACTAAGGAGGGGCAAACAGAAGAAGCACCCCAAACAGAAAACAGAACACCCAGAAAGCTTGTGAGCCTATGAAGTGAAGCTCATCTCATCAGCCAGCGGGAAATCCACGGAAGCACGGGGGAGTGTGGGTGGCTGCACCTCCTGCAGGTGAAGTCACCAACACTTACTTCCATCTCTTCTCCTTCTCTTCTGTCCTGCAGTACACACTTCAGGGTCCCAATGCTGAGACCCCGTAGAGGCAAAGCAGGCCCTGTTGTGGCTGTGAGCAGCTGTTTCGCCATCCAGCCGGTGGGGTTAAATGTTCGGCTGAATGCTGAACATCAGTACCCATTCCTTGTGCCTGGGGCTCTGGAGCCAGCCTGCAGTTTAGGGAGAATCCCAGGACCAGCCTCAGGACAAAGACCTGAAGCAGGAGTGCCTTCACCACCCGTGGGGGTGGGAGGTCTACAGAGCTACTCACAGCAAGATGCATGGAGAAGTGAATGTGTTGCCCCGAGCAGAAGCAGCTCATAGCTCACACTCCAAGGAGCTCCACGGTGACCAAAGGACTATGCTGCAGAGCCCCTTACAGGATGCCCGGGCATTCCCTGACCACCAGACCCCATGAGCTTCATTTGAATGGTAAGTAGGAAGGTGCCTGAGCATGTCTGCTCCACAGAGCCACCCTGCACAATGGGTAAAGGGTGAACCTCACCTGGCTTCAAGGATTCTGCTCATCACTCTGTCCACTATTTGCTCAATCTCCAGTATTTGGGTTATCATTCCAAAAGGATCACTAGATTTCTGGTGTCAAAGGACCAGTCTATCACTGTATCTCTCACACAAATTCCTGGTCCCTAATGTGATCAAGGAGCATGGAATGGATGGATGGATGGACACCTCCAAGCACCCCCATGTCTGCGGAGCCTCCGCTCCTGCCCTCAAGACACCCTCTCTTCATGTGGCCATGTGTTTCTGGCTGAGCCTCCTCAAGGCCTCCTTTACGTCCTTGTTCCGTAGACTGTAGATGAGGGGGTTGAGCATTGGGATGACCAGGGTGTAGAAGATGGACACTACCTTGCCCTGCTCCATGGACTGCATAGCTCCTGGCTGGGCATACATGACAAAGACCGTTCCATAGAAGAGGGAAACTGCGGTCATGTGGGAGCCACAGGTGGAGAAGACCTTCCGTCTCCCAGCTACAGAGTGCATCCTCAGGATGGTCATGGTGATGTAGCCATAGGACACAAGAACCACGAGCGTGGTGCCCACAATGATGAGCCCACAGAATCCATACATGACCATCTCGTTGAGGGCCGTGTCTGCACAGGCGAGCCGGAGCAGGGGTGGCACATCACAGAAGAAGTGGTCAATGCGGAGGGAGCTGCAGAACGGGAGGTGGAATGTGAAGCTAGTCTGCACAATGGAGTTGAGGCAGCCTCCGCAGTAGGAGCCCAGCACCAGGCGGGTGCAGGCCATGGGGTGCATGGCGATGGGGTAGCGCAGGGGGCTGCAGATGGCCATGAAGCGGTCATAGGCCATGACGGCCAGCAGGAAGCCTTCAGTGGTGACCAGGAGGGAGAAGAAGAAGAACTGGGTGGTGCAGCCGACAAAGGTGATGAGCTTGGTGGAGGAGAAAAAGTTGCTGAGGGCATTGGGGGCGATGACAGATGAGTAGCACAGGTCCAGGAAGGACAGGTTCTTGAGGAAGAAGTACATGGGGCAGTGGAGGCGGGCGTCCAGGGTGATGACCATGATCATGGTGAGGTTCCCCAGGATGGTGACCACGTACAGGGCCAGGAACACAGAAAAGAGCAGGGCCTGGGTCTCAGGACCACCCTCGAATCCCACCAGCACAAACTCCTGCCAGGAGGCCCCTGAGAGGTTTCCATTTCTGTGGGGTGGCATGGCCAGAGCCAGGACACGGTGTCAGAGGAGAGGCAGGAGAGAGCAGGAGGGAGAGGTCATGATTGGACTTTCCCATGTACCTGCAGTCCTGGTGCCATCAGTGTCCTGCTTCTCACTGTCTAGAAGAACAAGTGTCCATTTGCTTCAAAATGAGCTCAGAGTCACCTGAAAAGGGAAATGTTTTGTCATTAGTTAAATCATAAATATGCACAGGGCCCTCACTCCACAGGAGTCTGGATGTTGCACCAAGGATGCAGTGGTATCTAGCACAGCTGAGCTGATGGTGTAAGGACGGCATCCAAGTCTCCCTCTTTCTTCAGCTCTGGACATTCTCCCATCCCTGGGAGTGGTGCCCCTTCCTCAGGTCCATGACTGGGTCTGCACGTGCATTTGGTCTTGTGCTGTCCACACCATGTTCCTAGTTCATTAACCCAGGTAATGCCCATGGACTGCCTCCTCTCCACCAGCATCATGCCATGTGCTGATCATATCATGAGGCTGGGCTGGAAGAAGCAGAACCTCCACTCACCAGTGTTTACTCTGCCCTCAGGGGTC
>PVIY010026915.1:0-34791 GCA_004026745.1 Myrmecophaga tridactyla
GAACAGCAGTTATCATAGGGTTTTAAGGGAAGCTCTTGCCTATGTGCCTATGTACAGAAGGGGAGGGGTCCTCCAGGAATTTTTCTTATCCTGCCTACATGCAGTTTTAAATGTTCCTGTGGCGAGGGAGACTTCTCACAGAGGAATGGCCTGAGTAAGCAGGGGCCTGCCTGCTGTGAAAGGAAATGGCTTGGGCAAACAGGGGTTGCCTGCTACACAAACATCTTTGTCATCTAGGAAGGCATGTGGCTGGCATCTGCTGGTCCTTTGGCTTCTAGTTTCAGACAGCTTCCCTGGGGGGCATTTTTTTTCTGCATCTCCAAATTTCTGCATCTTCTTGTCTCTCTGTATTTGCTATCCATGCTCTCTGTTGACACTCCAAGTGATTCCAAATGTCTGCTTCTAGATCATCTCTGAAGCAACTGCCCTTTTCTGAAATGTCTCCCCTTTTGAAGAACTACAATAAATTATTCAAGACCCACCTTGAATGGATGGAGTCACATCTCCATCTAATCAAAAGCTCACACCCACACTTGGATGTGTGACATCTCCATGGAAACAACCCAATTAAGAGATTCCCCTCTAAACAATAGGTCTGGTCCTTAAGATTGTGTTAGGAATTCAGTCTTTTCTGGGTACATAACAGTTTCACACCAGTATGGATGGCAGACCAGTTCTAAGAAATATTGTCAAGACTGGTGGAAATCCAACTGCCAAAGCCATCCTGCAGATAAGTCCTGGTTTCATAGGAATGGGGCTGTGTTAGTATCTCAGCTGAGCACAATCCCTGGAAGAGAACAGTCCCTAGAAAAACTCTGATAGATTCTGAGTAGAGCAGTTTGGCCCACCATCAGTTATCCTCTTCATAGTAGAAGGGAGAGGTACTTTTCTAAGGCTACCAAAAGCATATTAGGTAAGAATGGTATTTGGAGTCAGCCCAGGGTTTGTGTCTTAGGTTTAATGCTTTCAAGCTGTGTGACATGGAACAAATAAGCTTTCAGAATTCATTCAGACTGAAGGACAGGCCACTTGGCAGCTCCCCACAGTGCCCAACTGTAATGCAACCACATTTCTGGAATAAATGGACATTTTCATACCAGATAGCTCAGATTTTCCACATGTACCTGAGTACATGCATGAAAAATAAATTAAACTGCTCTTACCAATATCAGAAATATCTTAATGTGGAAATCAAACAAACAACAAAAAAAGGAAGCACACACACATATGCAGATATGCAAGAAACTTCTCTCCCAATATAATGCAGTTTGGTACTGGTTGTAATTGTCCCCTATGAGCCCTAAGATCTGCTAAGTGGTATTTATCTGAGGTTCACAGCAGCATTCAAGGTAAATTTTAAAATTGAATAATTAATGTCCTGATACTGTTTGTAGGGACAAGCTATATATTATACTATTTAAAACATTAAAATTTTAAATGGTTTCATAATCCTGCCAAGAATATCTGTGATTCATCAAATGACAGATAATACACATATGCATTAAATTCTTTATTGTGAAAATACAATATACAATTTCACATACCAAAAATTAATTTCTCTTTTGCTTCATTAAATAAATATTAAGCCAATATTTTTAAAATGATTCATTTAAAGTGTTGTCACACAATTAGGTTGTCTCAGGTTCTTATGAATTTTTGATTGACCTCAATGTCACAAGGATATGTCTTGATACAGGTGATGGCATATTCATTTCCAGCTCAGACTTCAAACACATAATTATACTGTAAAATAGGTGTACTAAAATAACCTTTATATCACTGTGGCATTAAACATTGATTAAGTCATAGAAAGAAGGTGTGAAAGAGAAGACAAGTTAAACATTAAAATTTTAACTTAAGAGGTTAGAATAAACAACCATTCTCTTATACATAAGGAAAGGTAGCTAGTCAGCACTATAAATAATATATTGGAATTAAAACCATTAAAAAAAAAGTTGATAGAGGCTATATTTGAGAACCTGCTTTACAGTCCTCAGATGTAGTTGTGAGTGGTTATATGGGCTCTCTAGGGGACCCCCTCCAGGGGAAATAGCTGGTGTGAGACCCTGAAGAGTGGGGCTCCTGAAGTCATGATCAAGCCTGAGCCAGGACAGAAGATGTTTTCTAACCACACCCCAAGGCTCATGATCTGATCCTCACTGAAGGGAACTGGGAATGTATACCAGACCTCCCTGTGAACCTTCCATAGTCTCTCCTATGTATGTATATATAGTTGTGTTCATACTAAAATATGTATAAGTGAATGTGCATGGTAATTCTCAACAAAACTTTTATCTTTGTAACATAAGAATTACTTTTATTTATAATCGATTTGTGTCTATCTATCATCTATCTATCTAATCTAATTTGTATATATCTATAAATCTATATTTTATCTATATTTTTCTCTCTGTCCATCCATCTGTCCAATCATCCTTCAATGTAACTGTCTGTCTGTCTATCTTAGTTCTACAGGGATGCTATGACAAACAACCCTCAATAGAGTGACTTAAACTACAAGCATTTATCCTCTCCTGGTTTTGAAGATTAGAAGTCCAAAATTGGATGTGTGCAAGGCCATGCTTTCTCCAGGAGTCAGTAGTGCTCTGGTGATGGCAGACCTATATCACATGATGTTTTGCTTTGTTAAAGCTATTCAAATACAATATAATAAAATGTGTTGATTTTGACAATGGGGATTTATAACTTACAATTTAAAGCTCTTAAGCTGTTTAAATGTCCCAATTCAAGGCATTGACAGGATGACACTTGCATTCTGAAGATAGGGTGCTAGTGGTTTCAATAACTGTATCTAACACCTGCCCCTTTTAATGCACCCTACATAGATTACCATTTTCCATTGGTCCCCTTGTTGGAGAAATAGTGTTCCAGTGTATTCATTAAGAAATTGTTAGGTGTTTAACAAAATCCCAAACATAATAGCTTAACTCAATGGAAATTTATTTCTTATTCATGAAAGTGTAAAATAGGGATTCCAAAGCACTGGAAATCTTTTCTGTATGGGATACTTAAGAGAAACAGAACCTTTCCTTTGATGGATTCACCATTTCAACATATGACTTACAAATTTGTGAAGCATTCTTGTGTCAGGATTAGAGAAGAAAAAGGAGCTCAGAGTGGAAGGGGATAATGGATCAACTTTGAAAATGGTGCTAAGCATTGCCCCTCAAATTTTATTGGTCAGAACTACCGCAAGGCTACAAAAAAAATAGTGTACTCTTGTGTGCTCAGAAATGAAATGCAAAAAGCTGGGTATTTTTTCCAGGTATTTGATAAAATTTTGATAGGAAAATTATATAAAGTTGACCCAGTACCTCTAATAATAGCCATAACAAAAGGCCACCATTCCAGTCCCAGTCTTGATCGGCAGCTCAAACAGACCCTGCAAAAAGAAGTTAGGAAGATGACTGCACTCCCATTGGATTAAGCAACCAGATTAGGGCTAAAGTGTCATATATCCCTGGTTCTATTATTTGTCTGAAATTATCATATTGCTTCCCAAGGAAAGCTTGTAATCTTGAATAAATGGGAGTCTAGTAAGGATCATGTTATGTGCCAGAAATACATTCCTGATTCCATAACTATGAGACTAAAACAATGAAAGTCTCAACTCTTTTCTCTGTACTTATATCCCTGGTAAAATGATGTAAAAAAATTACCCTGGAAAAACCTGGTTAGGCTGGATCCTTAATATAATATTAAGTATTGTATTAAGGTGTCCTTATAAGCAGGGGAAATTTGGACATAGTGAGAGACACACACACAGAGAGATGGCCAAGTGACAGAGGCAGAGATTGAGTTAGACTACAAGTCAAGGAACACCAGAGATTGCCAACCACCCATCAGAAGCCAGGAGAGAGATATGGAACAGATTTTATCATTTTAGAGGAAGCATGGTCCTGTTGACACATTGACTTCAGACTTGTAACCTCCAGAACCATGAGACTGTAAAATTTCTGTTATTTAAGCCAACTAATTAGTGGTACTTTGCTACAGCAGTCTTACAAAACTAAAATGATATCACTGTGGTCTCAAAAGTCTCCTCTCTAGAGACATACACCATCCTGTGTTCACCAAAATCCTGAAGCAGAGCTTTACAACCATAAGGCTAATCTAGAATTAGTTCTAATAAATCCTTTCCAAGTAATTAAGCAAAAGAGAACTCTGAATGATCCTCAAGGTCACAGAGAAGGATTTGAACAGAATTGTCAGTGTCATTAAGGACCATGAGTTTAACTTCCTCCTGTCAGTAAACCATGTTAACATGCCACCGTTGCTGCTGATTGGGCAAAATAATGCTTCTTTCAGGAAATAGTCTTTTCCAGAACCCTCCTCAGTTCTCCTTCTAGTCAAGTGGGGGAAAGGCAGGGATCCCAAGGGGGGCAAAAACATATGCAGGAACCAGGGAAGCTGAGTCTCTTTTCCTGGGGCTTGTCTTTGTAGTAGTAAAATAGATTTGATACAGTTAACAAAACTGTTGAAATTCTCATGAATTATTTGTACCAATAGCTGGGTTTTTCACCTTCTGTCACCAAGACAGATGAGAGGGAGGATAGCAACAGGAAGATGTAAGCTATATCTAGGCATACGCATCTCCTCAGGTCCCACACCAGTCCTCAAGATTACACCAATTTAATGTCAAAATATTGCATTCCCTTTATATTAGTCTGGTCTTCATAAAGAACCCCAGGGTGATTGCTGGGCTTTTGCCATAACCAATAAATCACTCTACTCTCCTTGTTACTTTTCAAAACAATGCCCCTGCACTGGTGTTCTGAATTATCTGTGTAGCAATATTCCTTTCATATTGGTAGTGGAGATAGAAGTCTGAAGGATATTTTCATCATTGTAAATACTGAAGCCACTCCCACAGCAGAATATATTTTAATAGTCTTTGTGTTTACTCTTATCATGATCCATTAATTACAGTGAGTCAAATTAGATGAAATAGTCAATGAATTTAAAATACCCTAATTTATTTCTGTAGGTTATTACTTTTATAAGTTCATTAGTTGCCAAGGACCATTCTAAGATGCACATCTATTTTCCAATAAGGTGAATAGAATCAGAATCTGGAAAGGAATGATATGGAGATGCTATTTTGGTCTTTGCTATCAACTAATTACCAATGTGGAATTTAGGCTTTAACAGAATGAAACATAAAAATGCCACTTGTTTATTCATCTGAGTAGATGAAAATCATTATAGACCAGATGTTCCCTGTCTTTGGGAAGTGTCCACTTACCAGTTTAAGTATTACCAAAATGAAAAGTTTAGTAAATGGTCTCTGACAAAAATCAAAACTCTTTACAACATCTACTAAAATTGAATTTTGATTAACCTATTGCTATCACTGTTCTTTTGTGCTTATATCTGGAAATCAGTATAGGGAATGCCAAGTAGAAATTTCAGGAAGAAATTTCTTTTGCCACTCAACTCTTGCACTGACATGTTGGTTCATGTTAGCTAAGGAATTTGAACTTCTCTGGGCTTTATATATTTATTTTTAAGATGAAAGTAGTCATCTATGTCATTTGTTTTACAAGGTATAAGAGATAAACTGAATTGGTACTTTAACATTTTCCCCAAGGAATAAGTCTCCATGAATGAATCTCTGTCACTTTTTCTTACATCTCCAAAAGTAATTTTAGAACTATTTCAAAACTGTTTTTAAAATTATTAAAGTTCTGGGTGGACAAATGTGGCTCAGTGGCAGAGTTCTTGCCTGACATGCCAGAGACCCGGGCTCAATTCCCGGTTCCTGCCCATGGGGAAAAAAAAGAAAAAAATTAAAGTTCCCCAAATAATGCAATATATATGTACTACCACAACTACACACTCCATATCATGAATAAAATTATTAAATATTCTCATCAGCCAAGTAGTCTTATCATAGGAATATTAAATTTGAATTTGATGTACCACTGCCATACCCTGATATAAAAAATATATATAGCATCATATGTTATAAATTAATTTAAATATTTGAGAAATAAAATAATATTTCAGGACAAGTAATCTTAAAGTGAATATAAGCATATAGTGTACGCTTAAAGCCTAAGTAAGACACGTGAGCTTTGCTTTGGTTTTACTTTGTTGTGTGTAATTTATTTTGTTCCAGGTGGTAGGATATCCAGAGTAATGCAACTTATGTGTATCTTCCAATGGACTATTATCATACTAATAATATGTTTTCTGAGCTCTAAACAGAGGACAAAGTTATTGCATTTCATTGTGAGATGAGCACAAGGTTGGCTTCCTTTCAGCCACCATATTACTCTTGTCTTTTTCTTCCCAAAGAGCTGAGATTTCTCTCCAGATTGTTCACATTATGGGTAAAATTTGTAATATCCCACTTGAAACTCACAATCAGCCAGATACTGAATGTGGTAATACAGTTAATTTCACAAAATCTTATCTATACTTTTCTGATTTGGTAATATATCAAATACCATTAGGATAGCAAATTGTTTTAGTTTGCTAAGGCTGCCAGAATGCCATACACCAGAAATGGAATGGCTTTTATTAAGGGGATTTACTTAGTTACAAATTTACTAATTCAGGAAGGCTCATGGCAATGTCTGCTGGGCTTTCTCTGTGCTTCTGGTTTCAAATAGTTTTTCCCAGGTTTTTCCTTTCTGCATCTCCAAACGTCTGGGTCTGAGCTGGCTCTGAGCTGAGTTGTTCAGGACTGCCGAACTGCTTTTCTGACCTCTCTCTTTTAACCCTCCATTTTATTAAATTAAATGTTACTCATTGCAGAAGGGAATCCTCTTCTGGAAAAAGACATAATCAGCGTTAGATGAATTTCACATGTTAATGATTTAAGTCCATAACAACAATTTGGGTACCATCACCTGGCCAAATTGACACCTGAACCTAACTACTACAAGAAATGACAGTATTGATTTTAATGTCAGCTCTCTTGAGAAAGTTAGTGCTTCTAAATTAGGGCATTACACATTAATAAGCTAGGCTTGTGTTGCACAATATGGGGATGGCCATTAGGAAATAATAGGTACTGCTTCCTTTCTTTCTTGTTTACTGATAATAACTCTGTCAATCAAGTACATTTATTTTTTGTTTGCCTGCAGGGTGCATACTCAGAAGCATCTATGCTCACCTGGAAAGACAATTCATGGAAATTGGGAAGATGGTGGTAAATATCTTGTATAGGGTTTTGTCCATTTTGTTCACTCAAGTATCATAAGGGACCTGTACTTAGTGTTCTCTAAATATTTCACTAAATATTTAAATGTCCAGAAATGTACTAGATTGTGGCTGTATATTAGAAAGAAATGGTATGATACCTTTCCTCACAGAGATGATGGCCCAGAAAGAGAAGCAGATAATGAACAAGGAAATGAATATATTTTAATTTAACTGTGCTAATTGCTAAGGAGGGAAAAAAATGCTATTCTATGAATAAAGAATATCAGTGTTGGAGGGAGATGAGGGATTCCATTTTATCAGGGGTGGGTGTCTCAGAATGCTTCTCTAAGGAAATACTCCCTCAGTTATAAAGCATAAGAAAAAGTCAATCCTGCAAGGAATGGAAAGAAAACAATTCAAGGTTATGATTTCCTATGTGAAAATCCTAAGGTGATCAAGACTTCAGGGTGTTTAAAGAATGAGCAGAAGGTTAGACATTAAGATTTAAGAGGATCAGAAAGTCATGGCATGGTGATTTAATAGGAGTTAATGATGTGAGGGGTCATAGAAGAGTTGAAAATAACTACAAATTTCTGGATTTCTGACTTTGATGAACATTAACATTGTTTACTGGAATGAGGAAAGTAAAGAAAGAAGAGGTCCATAGGGCCTGGGGGAGGCTGATTTGGAAATCCTATGGTGATTTATTTATTTTTGGTGTAAGATATTCAAATATGGTTATAGGAAGCAGGTAGATACAGGGTGTAGATCTCAGAAAAGAGGTCTATACTAATATATCATCTGGGGAGTATCACAAATATTGCTGTGAAATTAATAATCCAGTCCCTCAAATGGAGAAGGCCAGACCTCCTTTCTGTGGTACTCCACCACTGTGGCAAACATACAGCTGTCTTTCATTACTTCTAATAAGAGACATCAAAGCATATGGACTTAATATCCTAAAGTGATTCCAGTGATAGACTTATTAATTTAATTTTTAAAATGAGAATATAAGGGGTCAGCGAAGTCTGGGGCCAAATAGATGAATTTTGAAAAAAATTTAAATCAAGTCATGCATTTTCTATATTTAGATCTAAAAACCAAACACACTTAAAATTCAAGTGAAATACTGAATTCTATCTGGAAAGAGAGTTGGTACATAACCCTCCCAGTGAGTCTCATATTTCTCTTAAAAATCCATCGAAATTATCATTGACGAAATAACTTTTTAAAATATTGCCTTTACTCTCAAACATTTACATTTTAAACTTTGTATTGAAGTTTAATATAGATGCAGAAAAGTCACATATCATTAATATATACCTTGATGAATTACCTAAAATTGAATGTATTCATGTAACCACATAATGAAAAGAAAAAGAACATCACAAGTATCCAGGTAGCTTCCCTGTTTCCCCTTCCTTTCTCCAGCCCTCACCAAGGGCAACAATTAATCTTGGCATCTAAGAATATAGGTTAGTTTTACCTCCAAACATTAATGCTTGCCATACATAACAACAGACTTATTCAAAGTAAGCATAAGCACTCCCAGTTGTACTATAAGGAAATTTCCAACAGAATTAACCAGTAGAATAATTATTACTCTTCCAAGTCTATTGGGTTATAGCTTCCATCTGTGGAAAGCATGCCAGTCTGCTGTCAAGAAGGAAACAAAAATGTTATTAATTGATTAAAAAAAAACTTGTGAAAACTCTGTCATATGAAATACAATGGTACATGTTTACTGTTATGACTATTGATGTTGAATTTTTTGTGAAACTATTACAGTTATTCACTTTTACCATAATAGTTTTTAGATGAAAAATAGTACAATAGTAAAGGCTTTATTGTGGTACATTTATTCCAGTAACGGAAAATATATTATGTAACTCTCTTTGGGGCATTTAAAGTTCAAATGGAGCTGGCATTCATTTTTATGTTTATAAAGATGTTCCTGGGATGCCCATTTGGTTCTGCTTAGCTTCATCTGACAAAAAGAAATCTACTTGGTGCAAATATAATTGTCACAGTTTCTGGAACATCTCTTCACAGTCTCTGTTTCTATAAGTGGTACGAACTTGGGCATGATCATCTTATCTAAATCACTGTTTCTTCCTCTAAAAAGGAGTAAGAGTACCTGTCTTGAAGAGCTTTTTATTGATTATATTGGCTGGCACAATTTTGATACTTGAAAATGACACTATTGAGTATGTATGTCTATATATATTTCCATTTACAGCCAGTTCAAATCAGAGCCAAAGTGGGTATGAAAAGACCTGGGTTTATAATTTATGCCAGTGGCAATTGTTCAATTCATAAATTTCTCACCAGCAATTCTGCTACTCTTCCCTTCTCTACCTTTGTATGTAATAAAAATGTGTATGGCTATATAATACTGAATAACATTATTCCAAGGGTGGAACAAATTTTATAAAGAATGAAGGTCAGATTTAGTTATTCAAGTGGCTTGAGGAATTCAAGTCATTATTATAGATATGCTCATTATAAAATTTTCATACAAGTGGAAAATATTATATAGAATTTAGACAAACACAGGCTATTTACAGAGGGATAGAAGGCTGGGATTTATAAATACTTTCAGTCTGAACTATACACATCTGGAGGGAGTTTTAGGAAATGACCCATAGACTTAATCAAGTTCTATTTGCTTTGCTAACCATGGATCGGTTAGTGCCTTAGCCAATATCAGATTCACATTTTCCAAATTTCCCTTTCATGGTCCCCAGGCATCCTTTACCTTGTCATTTCCCAGGGTCTGAAGGTTACGGTGAAAGATCTTATTTTCCATTGATTAGTGTAATGGTAGGTGCTTCCAAATCAGGAAGGCATGAGTCTAATTCTAGTCTCCCTTCATCACCCTTATGTAACTTCAGATAAATTATTTGACATCCCTCAGTTTCAAAACTGTCAACTGGATGGAAGTGAAATAACATTCCACGGGCTTGTGCCTATACATAGAAAGACAAGGGTTTGGATTAGTTCCTACCTATCTCAGTCTCTTTTCCTCTTCCCAAATGAAGACATAAATAATTATAAAGTGTCCTTTCATTCTACCTCTTGATCTGTGTCCTTTGTGTTGTAGGTATATGTGCAATTAAAAAACTATGGTGAGTGCATGAGAATATTGGCGATGTACATGCAATTTCAAAGCTAGGTTTCAAAGCCCAGTTATATTGGTTTCAGACCAAGATTTGTAATAAAGTTAATGAAGTACATGCTTCATCAGCATTCACTTACTAGCAAAGACCCTTCCAAGCTTCTGTACTTAATTTTGCATTTATAGTTTGTATTCTTCTTCTTAAGAAGGAAAACCAAAATAGTTTCAGGCCCTATTACACTCGGATCCTCCCTAGATTACTTTACTTGTCAAGACTCCCTTGCTTTCTCTAGCAAGAGCTCTCCCATATATTGGAAATTTGCTCATTCCTATTTCAAACATGTAGTCTGGCTTGGGTCACCAATCTAGCAACTTCCCACCCCTATTCCCCAGCACACACATATCTCAAAAATATGCTTTATGAAAGATATAAGTCCTTCCCTGTCTAGTTGTAAGGTTAACAGAATGCAGTTCCAAAGACAGCCTGGTCTCCAGTGGGTACATATTTGTAGATCGTGAGCTCTAATGGTGTGTGAGCATCTGATATGAGTTCCCCTCCTTAAGACCTTCTGTTCCATGTCCTTCCTCTCATTTGATTGTGCAAATTCTCACAGGGTAGCCATCACATCTCATAACATAGATTTGTATCACGATCATACAGCTGATAAGATGCAATTAGAAAAAAGGATTCATGGTAAATATCAGAAGCAAAGAAGTTAATGCAGACACTGGACAAAGATAAACTGAAGTAAATAGACATAGAAAGGTAAACTGAAATAATTGGTACTTTTATCCCATGGTGATAGTGTTTTCATTTAAGGCTAAGTTTGAAAGAAAGGGTAAAATCATTTGTTGGGAATATTATGCTTCTGTTAATTTGTGAAGGTAACTTTAGTGTTTGGGGTTAAAAGCTGGTGCCCAGGAACCAAACACCCCATGTCCAAGTCTCAGTTCTGTCACTTACCAGCTAAATGAGCTTGAATTCTTAATACGACCTCACTGATCTCCATTTCTAAAGCTGGAAGTCATTGTGCTGGCATGAGAAGGTTGTTAGGGGCATAATATTAGTTAATATTTAGAAAGACTCTGAAATCATTCATTGAATAAATTAAATATCTTGTTTTGAGCAAAACCTTTTTCTCTTTCTGTACAGAAACCTACCTGACTTTGTTTTTCTGTTACTGATATTCTCAAGATGAACAATTGGGTTCGCAAAACAGCAATAACTTAAATTGTATGGCTCACTCCGATGGACTCAATTTTAACTTTCACTGATTTATATGACCTATATGTTTGTTCCCAAGTTCTTGCTTGTTATTGATATTTTCATGCACACTATTCAACATCTTATCATTTATTTTCCCAAATGGGACACTGTTGCCTATGAAAGTGGTCACTGGTAATGAAATTTCACTGGCATAACAGATATAACTTGGAAGGTTCACATACATTTGCATTTGACCCTTTGCGCTATTTCAAAATTTAATTATTACCTGATTCATGGACATTCCTTGTTCTTTGTATTGCTCTGTATATTGGCAAATCATGTGTTCATAAGAATTTACTGGCATATACGTTATGGCAGGTGCTGCCGGTACTTTACCTATATCTCCTTGGCACTCACCTCCCTTTCCAACAGTTTGCATGCAGCTGACACCTGCAACTCTGCCTAATTTTTTTTTTCCTTTTTGCAGGAGCTCATAAACCTGAATGTAAAAGCTAATGTTCCCAGAGGCAATCCACAACCAATGAGGAATGGAGAGCTGGAAAGTAAATAATCCAGTTTCCTCCCCTCCCAGGTGGAATAGCCATGAGTAGTTTCCCAGAGCTCCCCATCTGGATTAAAATGCAGTTTCCCACAGTTTGACAACTCACCGCTATTACCTCCCCTTTTTACCTTGTCTCAATTCTCCAGACCTCTCAACCCCCAATAAAATATTTATACTTTAATCTGTATCTTAGAATCAGCTTCTGGGGGAACTGAAAATTTAAAAAAAAAAAAAGATAAATAAATGTATTTGGTGAACTTCAGTGATTATCTAATTTGTCAACTCAAATAAAATAAACATCTTTAGGATAAGTTTTAGACCTGTTCTAATGACTTAGGATGTAGATACATGCTATCTAATGTGGAATGATTTACACTAAATCTAGCCCTCTTAAAGACCAAGAAATATGTGTGGCTTTTTGTGTCCGACTGCTTTCACTTTAGCATAATGTTTTCAAGATCCATTCACGTAATATGTATCAGTGCTTCATTATTTTTATGGTTGCATAATATTCCACAAAATGGATATACCACATTTTGTCTGTTATCCACTCATTTAACTCATGGTCATATGGATTGTTTCTACTTTTTGCTATTATGAATTTTGCCATGAACATTCACATACAATTTTTGTGAGATCATTTATTTTCAGATTCCTTGAGTATATACTGAGGAGTATAATTGCTGAGTCATGTGGTAACTCAATGTTTAATCATTTGAGGAAACACAGGATTGTTTCCCAAAATGAATGTATCATTTCACATTCTTATGTGCAATATATGTAGTTTCTAATTTCTTGACATCCTTGCCAACACTTGCTATTTTGTTCTCTTTCTTTTTATCACCATCTTAATGGGTGTATGATGGTGTAGACTGGTATCTCATAGTGGTTTTGATTTTCCTGTCCATTACAAGTAATGAGCATATTTTCCTGTGCTCATTGGAAATTTAAATATTTTCTTTGGAGAAATCTCTATTCAAAAAATTTCCCTAATTTTTAATTGTGTATTTGTCTTTTTGTTATTCATCAAGTTGTAGGAGTTCTTCATCCATTCTGGATATTAAGCTCTTATCAGATTTATGAATATTTTCTCCCATTCTATGGTTTGTCTTTTCAATTTCTTGATTGTATCCTTTGATACACGAAAGTTTTAATTTTGATGAAGTGAGATTTATCTCTTTTTTGGCTGCTTGTGGTGTCAGAGACAAGAAATCATTTGCCTATTACAGGCTTATAAAGATTTATACTATGTTTTCTTCTAGAAGTTTTACAATTGTAGCTGTTACATTTAGTTCTTTGATTCATTTTCAGTTAATTTTTGCATATAGTATTCTTTTTCATGTGGCTATCCATTCATCATAGCACTTTCTATGAAATAGACCATGGTTCCCCCATTTAATATTCTTATCACCTTTGTCAAAAGGTTTATTTCTGGACCCTATTCTATGCTATTGATCTATATGCGTGTCCTAATATAGATACTATACTGTTTTGAGTATTTTAGTATTATGGTTTTGAAATTGGGGTATATGCCTCCTTCATCTTTGTTCTTTTTACCTCAAGATTCATTTGGATGGGCGGGCCACAGTGACTCACCAGGCAGAGTTCTCGCCTGCCATGCCAGAGACCCGGGTTCGATTCCCGGTGCTTGCCCATGCAAAAAAAAAAGATTCATTTGGATATTTGGGTCCCTTATGAGTTGTAGGATCAATTTAGCCATTTCAGCAAAAATGTTAGAATTTTATAGGGATTTCACTGAATCTACAGATTGATTTGGGAGTTATTGTCATCTTAAGCGTATTAATTCTTCCCATCAAGGAACATGGGAGGTGTTTTTCCATTTACTTCAATCTTCTTTTATTTCTTTCAACAGTGCTTTATATTTTCAGTGTATGATACTTGCACCTCTTTGGTTGAATTTATTCCCAAGTAACAAAATGGTTTTGATGCTTTATGTTTACTTAATTTCACTTTCAGGTTATTTATTACTAGTACATAAAAATACAACTGTTTTTGCAAATTGTTCTAATATTCAGTAACCTTACTGTGCTCAGCTCATTTATTATTTCTAATAGATTTTTTTGCATGAGTTTGTAGTAATTTATATTTCTGTGTTCATTTTAAACTATGCTAATCCATCAATAACCCACACTATCACCACAGGATAGCAGTACCAATTATTTCAGTTTATCTTTGTCCAGTGCCTGCATTAACTTCTTTGCTTCTGATATTTACCATGAATCCTTTATTCTAATCCTGACTCATTTTCATACAAAATAAACCCAATTTTTTGCTAATATCTCTTGAGAGTCCATAACCCTAATAGAAGTGAATGATTTGGTTGTATGTTTCATCTATACTTACTATTCTAACTTCATCACTAAGTATAAGCTTTTTTTTGACCACTGGGACAACACGTCAGTTTTCACCATCTTGGGTAGTTCACGCCATGAGTAAATTAGAGATTAAGATTTGGGTTCCTTACGAGGGATTTTGGAAAAGAGGGGTTAAAGACTTTATTTTTAAGTTATAGCTACTTTATTCATCCCCAACCATTTTTTATTAGATGTGCATAAATCTCTTAGCACATTCCAGCATTGAACTGACTATTAACTGCAGAAGAGCAAACACATACATAAGCAATTTCAAGTATTGATTCAAATATAAAAATTTTCTGATTATTTATTCATATATTCCCCATGATGGATGCCATTTTAATTCTAGCTATTTTATTTTTTTAATTAATGATCTGAAATGCCCTAAATTTTAAGTGAATAAACAAACAAATAGATAAGCAGAGATTACTTGGCAAGGTTTTGTTAATAATATGCAATTTATACTTTTAATAATGCTTAGGTTAAATTACTAATAGTAAGCCATCTGAATTTACAAATGGTATTCACAAGCATCATTGCATTTAATTTTCATAAACTTCCATACAATGAATGTTACACTAATTTTAGATGTAAAATAACATAAGTCTTAGGGAGGTTATTATTCCCTAGGTGACAGATAAAAAATAGCCTAAATATCTTCTTTCCAAAGTTAAATCTCTTATCCAATCTACCAAAGATGCTGGACTAGCATAGAGGCTTGGAAAATAAGAGCTGACCACCAGCTTGTAAAGACACAAACCATTGAGGCTTTCTCCTGGGAGATACATGAGAATTGACATTTATTCATGACTTGCTATGTTAGGGTGACTGATTCATACTAATTATAGACTATTACACTTAACTTACACAAATAACATATAAATATAAATGATATTTTTTACAGATAGAATATAAATTGCTTATTCAAAGTTTGAGGGTGAGAAAGAATGAGAATGAAAATATAAAATCATCTTGGCTTGACTTCTAAGTCCTATTTTTATTTTTGTTGTTTCAGGCCCAGTATATAAGAATGAAAATATTAATTATATCATAGTTCTTTTCTAAAATTCATTCCATTTTGAGGATCACTATTAGCCATAGAATAGCAGAAAACATTGAAGTAATGTAAGTGATCAGTAAGAAAAATTAGGATGGAAATGTATCTTCTTATTTCTTACCACATAAATGAAATGACATAGATATTTCAATTTCACTTTATTAAGTTGTTTTTGATAACTTTCTATTTCAAAGGAGATACATATGAATATATGGTAGAATAATAAATGTGGAAATTAATTATTCAAGGATATAAATATGTTGATGTCTAAGATGTTTCCCATTTTAATGAATATGACAATCTTTGGGCAGAATTTATTTTTTTGGTCAAGTTTATTGAGAAATAATTTACATAAAGTAAAATGCAACCTTTTCTTAGTGTATGGATCTTATGTATTTTGACAAAATCATGTAACCACCATGGTAATCAAGGAACAGATGGGCTGAATCACAGCAAAATAGTCCTTACTCCTTCGCAGTCAATCACTTGCACTGCATTTAGCAACTTGTGATCTATCACGAGGAGTTGTAGAGTTGTCTGTACATTCTGAATACAGAATAGACAATGTGTTGCACATGCATTTTCTCCTAATCTGGATCTCTCTTCATTTGTTAATAGTGGGCTCACAGAACATAAGGTCTTAATTTCAATGAAATTCAGCTATCATTTTTGAAATTTCATGTATCACGAGTGTAGCGTTGTACCTACAAAATCCTCACCTAACCCAAGGGCAAAATGAATTCAACTATGTTTACTGCTACACATTTTATAATTTAGGTTTTACAATTAGGTATATATTAGTTTTGTGTTCATTTGGTATTACAAATGAGGTATAAATTAAGGTTCACCTGATGTCCAATTGTTCGAACACATTTCTTGAAAAGGCTCATTTCTCCATTAAATTGTCTTTCTAACTTACTGTATATGATTTATACATCTATTTCTGGACTCTCCAATATTTTCCATTTATTGATATGGCTATTCTTCCATCAAAATGTCCCTTGGCCATGATGCAAAGCCTGTAACTGGGATGTTGGCTATTTATCTTTTCACATCTACTGCTCTTTATCTCATGTATTATGAAGTACTGTTGTTAGGTACATACATGTTCAGGATTGCAATGTTCCTTTTGTTGAATTAAGCTCATTATGTAGTGTTTCTGTTTATCTCTGATACATTTTCTTGTTCTGAAATCTACTTTGTTTAAAACTAATATAGTGACTTCAGCTAATCTTTCTCCCTTTTTTTTTGCCTACTTTTGGATTAATTGAGTCATTTTATGGTTCCATATTACCTCCACTACAGGTTTATTATGTATTCCTTTTTTTTTTTTTTTTGTATGGGCAGGCACCAGGGATTGAACCCGGGTCTCTGGCATGACAGGTGAGAATTCTGCCACTGAGCCACCATCACATCACCTTTTTCTTTTTCTTTTTTGTATCCTTTTTATTTTAATGTTTTAATGTTTATATCAAGGTTTTCCATATACATTTAATAGTCAATCCTTATAATGTTATGCTGTTTCATATATAGTGTTACAACTTTTTCACAGTGTACTTCCTCAATCAATTTTTGCTATTTTGTCATATATTTAAATTGTATTTATGCAATACAACAAAAATTGCTAACATTTCTGCTTTAGTCAAGTGTATATTGAGACATTTATTAATAAGAAAAATATATTTTGTATTTACCTTCCTGTTAGCCATTTTCCAAAGGTCTTGTTTATAGCTTGTAGATCCCAGTTCTGTCTGGTATTATACTCCTTCTGCCTAAAGTTTAATGTAACTTATAGTGCAAGTCAGTTAATAATGGATTCTTACAGTTTTTCTTCACCTGAAAAAGTATTTGTTTCTCATTTATTTTTTGAAAGCTATTGACATTTCTCTCTTTTTATATAGCTTTCCAATGTGTTCCTGGGCAGAGCGAGTTTTCTCTTCTTTTCCCACAGCACTAATGCATGTTCACCTGTGCCCGGAGGGGTACAGCACTTGTTGTACTTCCCCCAGTGACTTAGGACCTTGCTCTTTATAGGAGAAAGGCTCAGGTAGGGCTTCATTCCTAATTCTGAAGCAGTGGCTACTCATCCTTCAGGCTGCACCACTGTGGGCAGGCTTTTTCAGGTCTCCCACCTTATCCCCTAATTCTGCATTTATCTACTTCATGCAATTCAAATAACCCCAAAATTTATCAGCTTAAAACAATCCACATTTATTATCTCACAGCTTGTGTGGATGAGGAATCAAGGCCTGAGTTAGCTGGGGTCTGTGCTACAGGTGCTCTCACATATGTGCAATCAATCAATATTACAGGTGGGGTTGCAGTTTTATTGAAGGCTCAACGAGGGTAGAGCCACTTCTGAGTTCACTCACAAGATTGAGGGTCAGACTCAGTTCCTTTTCGGCTCTTGGACTGAGGTCCTCGGCTCCTTACTGGCATTTGAACAGAGGCTTCCCTCATTTCTTTGCCATACAGGCCTCTCCAGCATGCTTCATCAGAGCCTGAGATGAGAAGAGCCAGACAAAGAGTGTCAGCAAGCAAGCCAGAAGAACTCCTTTATGACCCAAACTTCTAATTGATATCTCTTAATGTTTTGCAGTATTCTAATAATTAGAAGTAAATAACTAGGCCCAGTTTGTGCAAAAGGAGAAGGGAACACACAGAGAGAGACAGGGATAAGAAGGTCCAGGGGCAATTACACATCCTTTAGGTAAAGGCAGGTAGAAGGAGAATCAAATGGTGAATAGGCACAGGGAGAAACTCAGGGATTCTCATAGAAACAGATCAACAGAGAAACAGACACATGGAGAATTCAAGGTGGCTTCCCACTTGGAATGTGGGGCTCAGCAGTTGGTACTGGGGATTATTGGGATTATTTAAAGGCAGCCTCCTATAGTCTGTGTCTCTCCATGATTCAGAATCCTTCTGTTTCAGTTTGCTAGGGCTTCCAGAGTGCCATACACCGAAACTGGATTGGCTTTTATAAAGGGGATTTATTACATTGCAAGTTACAATTCTAAAGTCATGAAAAAGTCCAAACTAAGGAACCAGAGGAAAGGCAGCACACAGGTTCCTCCGTCATGGGGAAAGGCTGGCCCTTCTCTCCTGGGTTGGTTTCTAAATGGCTCTCTCAGCTCCTGTGGGTCCTTCTGGCTTCTGCAGAGTAGAGGTGGAATGCTTTTCTTCTGCATCTCCAAATATCTGTGTCTGGTTTTATCTTTAGGCTCTCTGTGTGAGCTCTCCAAGCATCTGTGGGACCTCACTTAGCTTCTCTGAGAAAAATTCTGAATTTCATCTCTTAGCTTCCCTTGGCTTTTCCCAGGTTCTGGCTATTTCTGTGTGTCCTTGCTCAGCACCCAGGGTACTTCTGCCTGGCTCCTCTCAACCATGAATGAGCTCTCTTAAAGGACTCTGTAAATTGATTAAGATTCACCTTGAATGGGCGAGTTCACATCTCCATGGAAATAATCCAATCAAAAGGTCCCACCCTAAACAATAGGTCTGTCCCCTCGAAATTGCAATAGGATTAAAACAATGGCTTTTCTGGGGTACATAGTTTCAAACCAGCACACCTTCCAAATGCAAAATGAATCATCTCCTCCTGAGGATCCTATAAGTTTCATCCCATGACAGCATCACCTCAAAGTTCAGAATCTCATTATCGAAATCAGCTCCACATTCTGGGGGAGGTCCATAGAAAGGAGCCTGCAAAACGATACAAATTTCCTTGAATCTATGACTACCAAGGCTTTTATATTCTTATGCTAGGTTAGACGTAGTCTTCAGCAATCCACTAAATATTTTAGCTAAATTATTTCACTGACTTATAGTTGCCATTCCTGCCTTCTTTCCATGCTCTGCCACAGGGGACCCAGTGATCAGATATCATCTCTACTAGAAGAAATCCACCTTTCCTTAGATTTCAGGCTATTTAGTTATTCTGCAACCTCAGCTCTCTGATGAATTCAGAAAGTTATTTGTATTTCATTAAGGTTTTTCACATAGCTTGGATGGGAAAAACATGCTTTCCAGCTCTCTACACCTTGGTAGAAAATAACAGTTCTGGCAGCAAATTTTTAACCATATGTTTCAATATAATTTAGAAGCAAAATATACAGCAGACTTCTCTTTCTTTGATTGTTGTTTTGACCTTAATGTCTTTTAAGGTCCAGAAATATTTTCCCCAACCTCCTCAATAAGATTAGACATTACACTAACACATTCCTCAATAATGGACACAATGTGTCTCCAATATTGATTTTTGTTATCCAAGACAAAAGACATTATTGATTTTATATTTCATTATTGATTTTATATTCCCCAGGACAGTCAGAGCCCTCAGCAGACTTTCGTAATAGGCATCTTTGATTAAGGACCATTTCCATTATGGAATAAGTAAATAAATATATAAATTTTGACCTAATTAATAGATGTCTTTTAACTATTACCAGAAGGATTATGGATATACTAGGAATGCATTTTCTTTTAAATATCAATTCATACTTTATTGTATTGATTGCTTTAATTTTATTTTGACTTTCTCTCTTAATGAATTGCTAAACTAATAAGGGTTTATAGCATATCTTTTCCTAGGATGAAGCTAGCATCAAAATTGTAGTAATAATAACTGTACATGCAATTTGAAACTGATGCTGTTGACTAAAACACTGTAATAAAATGTTTAACATGATTTGGTGAAATACAATTTACAACAACAACAAAAAACAAAGTTGGACAAATGAATAATAAATTTGCATCTGTTTCTTGAATGATCTAAAATATTCTTTGAGTGAAATTTGAGATTTTTGTAACAAGTACGAATGGTTCACCCAGTGTCTTGAAAGGATAACATTAACTTGTAAATTGTCTCTTGATAAGACTTGGGCAAGTGAAAAAAATATGAATAACCATATTTTAAAAGGTGATGAAAATGAATGCATATTCTTACTGTGAAATTTAATGCATTCATCCATGATGTAGATGTTTGGAAAGGAAACTTAGGTAAGCAGCCATTTTCATTTTTCCGTCACTAAAACACCAAATTTAAGTCTGACCTATACAGGCATCCACGTCAAATTCTATTATAGCCTTTATTGTTCTTGTTTCTTTTTATTTCTCTTTTCATCTCCCATGTGTGTTTCTGAATTAGAACAAGTTCACCGGTTTGGCTCATGACGGGACTGCTGATGAGTTTCCTTGTATCGTGCTTATACTGTGCAACTGCTGTGACAACAAGAGGGCAGCTTTGGGCAGTTGTGTTCATCCTAAGGATAGAGATAGAACACAAAAACATCCTAATGTTTATCACTGGGATATTGTTCGTTCTTGAACCTCACTCATCTCATCCATGGCCATGGTGTCTTGATTGTTTCAAAGCAAAGTGGCACTACAGCGACCACCTAGGATAATTTAGAAATCATCTTGAATCCTCAGAATGACCCTACATGTCCGCAGCCACAGTGTCAGATCACATTTCCATTTGTATTTCTGAGCTCATGGCAGCCCCTGTGCAGGGCACAGGTACTCAAGGTGTTCCCTCAAATCTACAGCTAGAGGCAAAAGTCTCCGTATGATAGTAAATGGGACTTTCCGGTGATTCAGTCTCCATATTCGAAGTCCTGTCAACATTTCTTTGGGAGCAATGTCTTACTTCCTTTATTCATTTGTTAAAATACTTACAATAACTTAAAAGAAATGCTCTGTTGTTTAAGCATTTCTTTTCTCATGGAGAAGTATACTTATTGCTCTCACTTGAGAGAATTCATTTTAAAGCATTTGAGACATATTTAGAAAGTTTCCACATCACTTTGCTTTTTAGCAAATCTTAAAATGCCTTTTATAAAATATAGATATAGTGAATATGCACCAGTATACTGAGCATTGTGCTAGATATGTTAGGATAAGTTAGCAAGGAAAAGACTTAGAATCAAAATGCATATATATGTAAAGAAAAGTAGAGCTATGAATATATTGGATTTGATCTTCCACTAAGCCTTAGGAAGTAATATTTATACTCCCCTCTCCCACTTATTCTAGATAATACATGCTAGAAACTGTGTGTAGAATAAAACATTTTTAAAGGAAATGGACTATAATCATGCAACTCTTTAAATGTAACAAAAATCTCTTACTTCTCAAAGCCCACATCATTCACAAATAATGCTCTTATCTGAATGCAAGAGCTCCTATCTCAACTTGATAATCTCAACTTATATATATATATAAGTATATCCTAAAGTGTGTGTATATATATATATATATATATATATATATATATATATACACTTTAGAATATACTAGACACATTACCTACTAGGATTTTGAAATTCAATATATTGACTCAACAAGTTCAAAGATCCCTAATTGCTCTATAGAGATCATATGGCAAAAATCTGAATGTGCAGTTTCCTCAGAGACAAACAAAAATGTTAGGAACAAGAATAAAAGCACTTGGGAAAACACCTTTTCTCTAATCCTTAGCAATGCCCTCTGATTTCTTCTTTTCTGATTATTATCATCATCACCAACCACACATCTTAGCGAGTTTTAGTTTATTTTATTTTTCTTGATAAAGCAACAGTTTTATTAAAGGATATTTTCCCTGCTGTGTAACTGCCTACTTAATTTGAGTGTGGATTTTGGAAAGATGGCATTACATATTATATTCACTTGTTATTTTTATTATCAATGGTTCTTAATTTCATTGTCCTCAACAATCCATATTCTCAATAATAATATTTTATGAGACTAATAACGGAAGTGTTAGAATTAATGAAATCCAATGTGAATTCTTAATTTGGCAAGATAATTGAAAATTATATTAGTGTAGTTCTGGACTATGTAACAGTTACCTACTAAATGTATTGACACATAGTCAAAGGAAATAATGCTCTTTCTTGGAGAGAGTGCATACTGAGCAATTCTGTAGTCTTGGGAAATGAAGCAAAGGAGAATCACTAAATCCAAATTGTCACCTTTTGTGGCAAACACATGGGTTATCAGGAGGTAAACCCACTGTGTTCATATTTGACTTGTGGGTAGGATTACCCATAAACAAGTTGACATATGAAAAATGGCCATATAAAAATAACTGAATGAGGAAAGTAAATGTACATATTTTTTGATCAAAGCAAAGCTTAGTAGCAATAAACTATTCCCATAAATCTAAGCAATTTTGATTCCAGATAATTTAGTTTTTCAAAACAAATTTATTTCTGCCTTGCTAAATACATATGTATGAACTCATATTTCATATTTGAAAGTGAAATAGCTGTACAATAGTCCTTTGCACAGAACAAATATTGGGAGATCATTTTCTCTTAGTCTTTAAGTTTTATATTTACTGTTAGTAAGTTTTATCCTGCCATTGGAAGGAATAGGATATATATATTTTGCTTCAAAGTGGAAATAAGTATAAATAAGTGTTTAGGAATTTAGAAGGAAAATTAACTAATGAAAAATTCTAATAAAGATATACTATGAATGGAATACTACTGATTTTCTAAGTTCTGTGGTTGGCAGTTTCCTAAGAATGTGGACTCTAAAGAGAGCTTGGTTTGAATCCAGGCTACTCTACTCAACAGATGCTAGTCTAGTCTTAGACAACTACTTATTTCAATAAGCCTTAGGTGCATCCTCTGAGAAATGAGAACAAATTTAAAGTACATATTTAAGAGTTGTTTTGATAATGAAGTTTGTTGTTACTGCTTGTCAATACTTGGTTTGTGCTTGGCTCATGTTTCATGGTTTCACTATATATATCTTGCTTAGATGATAGTTCACCTACATATTTGCTCTTTTTCTCACTGAATGTGACAAGATGTGATTCCAAATGGACAACTCTGCCTATTCTTGGTGTAAAGTGAAGTGGTCATTGCTGTCATTCCTTCTGTCAGTCTATAACCAAAGAGTTATTGTTTAGAAGCATTCCCATATCTAGTGTATTTCTTGTCATATCACAGTTGTTCAACTTCAGACAAATAAATTCTGCAGCTTTAAATAATCAATACAGTCCAGAAAGCAGAGTATTACAAATAAAATTTGTTCTGTATAAAACAATATTAATAATGCTTTTTTGGTTAATATAAAACTAGATAAAAATAAAAGCTCAAGCAATAAAGAGTCATAAGTTTGGAAGTCAGAAGGCTTTTATTCATGAGGGAGGAAGAAAGTAATAATGTTGAATACTTAGAATTTATGTTAAAAAGTCATGTAAAAATTCCCAAAGCAACCATTAATTGGCTAGAAGTTAGGTGCATAGCTTGTAAACAAAATAATGAAAAAAATATTTTGAGAAAGAACAAAATTTTTTTAAGACATCAGAGGAGAAAAGTTTCAAGAAAGGAAGGTAAATAATTATTAGAAATTTTAAAAATCACAAAATAAGATGAGACAAATACAAGCAAATATAGGAGTAATGATAATCAGCACAAATTTACTTTGCCAATATCAAATATACATTGACATATTTCAATCCCATGCTGAAAATCCTGGATCCCAACATAATTCTCCTTCCCATAAAAAGCACTGTTAGCATATCTATTTAAAAAATCACACTATTTTTAATATTTTAATAAATGTGCATTAAAAAAGGAAGTAGTTTAAGCCCCTCTTTATAATTCTTTTTTTAGATTACATCTCACTAGAAGAATTCATTCAAGTTATTGCATTTTAAGGGTACTTGGAAAAGTTCCATCAAGTTGTTACCTTGCTAGGTCATCAGTTTCACTTATTTTTTTTAAATTGATTTTGAAATCCAATTTTGTTTCACATTTATGTAAACTATTTCATGATTCCATGAAAATTGTGAAACAAGTTGTTTTAATTTGCTAATGCTGTCAGGATACAAAATACTATAAATGGAATTGCTTCTATAAAGGGAGTTTATTAAGTTACAAGTTTACAGTTCTAAGGCCACAAAAATGTCCAAACCAAGTCATCCACAGAAAGATACCTTGACTCCAAAGAAAGGCTGATAACTGTCACGTGGGAAGGCACATGGCTGGTGTCTGCATCCTCTTCCAGCTTCCGATTTCAAATGGCTCTCTCAGCCCCTATGGATACTCCTGGTTTCTGGCTTGCTTAGCATCTCATGGGAAGGCACATTGAAATGTCTGTTGGGGTCTCCACCTCCAAATGTCCGTCTTTAGGTATCTACTCTCTCTGTTGCCACTGCAAGCATCTCCAAATGTCTGCATCTACACTGCTTCTGAGCTTTACCCAAAATGTCTCCCCTTTTAAAAGACTCTAGGAACTAATCAAGGACACCTTAAATGGGCAATTACATCTCCACCTTGTCAAAAGATCACAGCCGCAACTGAGTGGGTCACATTTTATGGAAGCTATCTAATCAAACATCTCACCCACAGTTGGGTGTGCTACATATCAATGGAAATAATCCAATCAAAATTTCCAGCCTGCAAGATTGGATCAGGATCAAGAGAAAATGGCTTTTCTGGGGGTACATAACAATCTCAACCATACACAAGATATAATCAGAAAAGTGTAACTTTTATTCTATACACACTGTTCTCTCCTGCTTTTTATAGTTACAAAAATATTTTGTTTATTCTTCTGTTTTTAAATACAAAATAGAGTATTTATAAATTTCATTTTATCTCTTTTAAGAAATATTCATTGTACTGCTTTGTTTTACTTAGTCTTTATATTATGGTTTACAGTAAACATGTCTAACATTTAAATCAGGCTTCAAGTAATATGCCACTTCACATGAAGTGGAATTACCTTAAAATAGTATACTTCAATTTCCTTCTCTCTCTTCCTTTGTTATTTTACTCATGTATTTTAGTTCTACATACCTTATAAAATCCAGTCTACATTACTATTATATTTACTTTTAACAGTCAATTATCTTTTTTTTTCTTTTTTTTTTTTTGCATGGACAGGCACTGGGAATTGAACCCGGGTCTTGGAAATGGCAGGTGAGAACTCTGCCACTGAGCCACTGTGGCCCGCCTAGTCAATTATCTTTTAAAGAGATATATACGATAAGAAAAATAATATTCATATCCACCGACATGTGCCATTTATTTCTTTTCCCTGAAGGACTTCCTTTGTGTTTCTTGTGCAGGTCTGCCGGTGTTGAAGGCTTTCAGCTTCTGTGCATGTGAAATAGCATTCATTTCATCTTTTCTTTGAAAGAAACTTTGCTGTACAGAATTCTAGGCAGCTGTTTCTGTCTCTTCCCTTCCTATTTACTCCTTCGTTCCCCTCCCAATCATTTTATCTCTTTTCTTTAAGATATTGTTTCACTACCGTCTAGCTTAAATTTTTGCTGAGGATCTGTTTTTTTTCTTTACATAATGTGTTTCTCCTTCTGCTGCCTTTGGTCTCTTTGAAGATTTTCTCCTAAAAGAGAAATGCTTCACTAGGTAAGCATGTTGAGTGTGATATTTTGTTGTAGTTTCCTTCATGTTTCTTTAGCTTGAAGATCATTGAAATATTTGGAACTGAGTTCACAGTTTTCAACAAATTTGAAAAAAAGGGGCCATTATTTCTTCACATATTCACCCCATCCCTGGTTCTTTTCCTGTGAGCTCCAATTACACATACATTGAGCTCTTTGGAGTTGTCCCATAGTTCATCGACACAATGTTTTCATCTTTACGCATCTTCTGTAATGCCTCATCTACTGTAAATCTCACCCCAGCCATTATATTTGTTTTTATTTCTAAATATTCAGTGTGGGTCTTTGTAATAGCTTCCATATGTCTATTTAATATATTTAACATTCACTCTACCTTTTTGAACATATGGAATAGAGTTGTAATATCTCTTTTAAGAATATTGTTTGCTGAATCTATCATCTCTGGTAAACTTTTCTCCTCATTATGGGTCATATTTTATGCCATTGTTACATGAGTTTATTTTTGTATCAGTTGCCAAACAATGGACATTTTATCCTGTTCAGTCTTTATCAGGGCTAATTTTGCACTAGAGCTGAGGCAATATGCTTCTGAGTACCTACTTGATGGTATTTGAGTTATGAAGCTTTTTCTGTGATATAGGCATAGCAGTAATTTCTGTGTGCTCTGAGAATTGAAATTTATGTCCCCTTTCAGCTTTTTCATTTCTTCCATAGCCTCAAGTAGCCAAGTATGCACTGATCTGTACCATACCTAAGATTCACATGGGACCTTCTAAAGAAGTTCAAATCTTTGTCACTTTGCAGCTCACTTCTCTCTGATACTTTGCCCTATAAATTCCAAGTATTGCAGCTTTCCTGGACTACAAGCTCTATCTCTTCAATTAAAAGAAATTGTCTATCTCTATATTGAGGGTCCCATCACTGATCTGTAAGACCTTGAGTTTCTCTCCCAAATATTAGCTGGGAAAAAATCATAGGGCTCATTTTACTCCCCATTCTGTCAGGGAGCACAGTCCTAAGTTGGCTAATATCCAATGTCTGTGAAATATTTTTATATATTTTGCCTGTGTTTGAGTTGGTTCATGTGGCATATATTTTTTACCAGGCATTGAAAATAGGTTAAAAGTTTTTTGTTTATTTCCCCTTTCTGGGTTTTAAAGATATTATCTATTTTACTCTTGCTTCCAAAATTGTTTATTTAATTTAAGGTAATATGAACAATAGCTATTGCTTCCTTCTGACTTTTTCTCTTTGTCTTGGATTTTTAACCTTGAGTAAATGCTGTTAATAAGCTTTCTTTCACCTTTGCCCTAAATTGGCTTTGCCTAAGTTCTTGGGCTACTAGACTACTTGGAGTTGTCTATTTGGGGTTGATGTCTTTAACCATTTTGGGAAAATTCTTAGCCATTGCCGATTTTTATCTATTTTTTTCTTTGTGTCTGGTATTCTACATTTATTGATTTAAATAGTTCATTGCACTTTTATGATTTTCAGAATATATACAAAAGTTGAATGTGCCAATCTAACTTTCTTTGTATTGAATTTTCCTGTTTTATATTTGTTTAAAATCAAGGTTTTCCTCCTACATATTATTTTATTTTTTCTGTGTTATTTTTCTACTTATAGAGATGGATGCACATTTTGAATAAACTAGATTTTAAACTAGTTTTTGTTTGCAAAAAAAAGCCAGTAAAAATGGGTAGAGAGTTTTCATATACCTTTTACTCGGTTTTTTTACTCTTTTTTGTTCCACTGACTTATGCTTGTGTTCTTGACAAAGTTTCATTAATATAGCCCCATAATTGTTTAATTATTTAGTAGACTTACTCTTCCATGATGAAGTAATTTAATGATGTGAGTTTTATTTGCTTTATTCTGTTAAGTGTTCATGGCAGAATAGAAGATTACATATGAACTTTGATCTCAACCATAACAACAAAAATTGGGGAGAAAATGTATTAATATTTAAATTATAGCTATCTTTCTATGATTATACAAAAAGTTTTAAAACATTTTTAGTTTTTCATCTTTTCTATATTGAGAATATGGTAGCTTCAAATCTGTGTAAGCAAACAACTTCAAAATTATTTCTTCAGAATCTTGAATTTTGACCTTTTTGTGATCTATAATACACAGAAACAACTATATTTAACTTGATTTGTTGGTTATTTTAACCAAAGTTAGAAGGCTTGAAATACACCTTTCAGTGAGTAGAACTATTGTAAAATGTTGACTTATTCCTTCAGTTAGTGCTAGGAATTCTTTCCATCCACAGTGTTTGTGCTTAACTGTTGAAAAGTTTGCAGCATTTGATCTTAATTCAAAGTTGACCTTTAGAGACCATTTCAGTTGATAATAATTCATTTTGTAAAATGCCCAGTTATTTGACATGATAAATTTACAGTCTGATACAGAATGATGCAAGAACCCAGCCACGTTGCACAATTATGCACTCTTATTGTGCTACAGTAACTTACACTCAATAGGTAGTCACATCTGATTAGTGTCCTGGTTTTAGAAGTACACTGCTGTCTCAATCTCAGCATCTTAGTAAATAAGAATAGTATTTAGAATTGGAAAATGTGTGATTTGAGCCTGTATTAACAAAAGTATTTAGTTTTAAACACAATTCTTTTTAAATCAACAAATACTGAATTTATAACATGCAGATTTTTCAGGACTTTCAAATAAATACAGAGAATGGCTCACCTTTACAGTTCACTCTCACTCTCTCTACCACCATGGCAGTTGTAGTTCTTAAATCATAATTTTAATATTCATGTAGATGGACTTTCTAGTAATCTAGTGTTTAATTGCTTGAACTTGCTTTCTCCAATGAACATGCCTCGACCCTGCCTTCATCAAGCATTCAAATCATCATATCCTGGGACTTTTCTATTATCCATAACTTCAACTCCCCCAAAATACTGTTTAAAAAATTTCACATCCTCCCACATACCAGTCTTACCATATATCTTCCTTAAATACCATCAGTCCAGTAAAATTCAGCCTCACTGAGCTGTCAATGCATTCATTCTTCCACCATTCATTAGCCCTGCCTCCCTTCATTCTACACTTCCCTATTTATCCATTTTAAATTCCATGCTCAATCCCTTTCCTTTCCTTGCACACACCCTGGACTACCTTGATAAGCCAGTAAAACCTCTGATTCCATTCATTGACAAATACTTTTCCTGTACCCTTACAGCCATGATGATTGGTGAAAAATGTATAACAGTGCTGAAGGGTATCCTTTAAAATTCACAATCACTATGCAGCACTGAGTCATTAATTCATTCTGATTAATTGTTAGTCCACTCCTTCTCCAACACTTCATATTTTTCTTATTTTTCTCTAATTTACAGCACTGCTTCAACCATCCATAATCTAGTTGATAACCCTATTATATACTTCGTTAAGAAAATGTATGTCCCTGCTATCTCCCTGCATATATGCCCATATGCACAAGTTTCTTTCATTATTGTGCTTGAATGTTTCTTGTTTCAGTTAACATCTAACCTTAAACTGGATTATTTTTCCTGTTATCTCTTTGGCTTTTTTCAATCTATTCTCAACACAGTACCCAGAGGTATCTTGTAAACAGGATAATCAGATCAAGTTGCTAGATCACATTACTGGTGATTGACTACAGAGGAGATTCTAGTTTATTCTGCAATAAACCATTTTACCTTAAAATCTAGTCTAATTTCCAGTGACTATACAGTGCATTTTAACTGCCCAACACCTTCAATACATATAGCACCTTATCCTCCAGCACTTTTCTTTTCTTATGAACAATATGCCTGTGGGGGGGGGGGGCAACTACTAAACAACCCAAACCAAAATCTTACCAAACTTTTTGACACTAAATTCAAGAAATGATTAGATTACAATTTACCCTAGCTGCAAGGTGCACATGGATGAGATATGAATCCTAAAATTCTTACTATCTTTAACCTATCTGTTTGGCCTGTTTGTCAGGATGATTTCTATAGAAGCTGAGGCACTCAAGAACCCCTCACTTCATCTATCAGGACGGGCTGCTTTAGCCTAGTATAACTGTGTACCCAAGAAGGCAACTCAGGTTGTCGTTTATAAGGCACATATTGTACTTGTGTCTAAATCTGGGTTTCCATATTAACAGATCATTCCTGCTTGGATGTCTGTTCTTTTATTGTTGTTGTATACTTGTGTGCTTCCTTTCATCCATCATTTCCCTAAGACCCAATTCAAATTTTTCCATTTTTTTTTTGCCTTTTGTTCTTTTGTGTGTCCAAAATCAATTGTCCTGTCTTCTAGTTTGCTTATTCTTTCTTCTGCCTCTTAAAATCTGCTGCTGTGTGACTCTAGTATAGTTTTGATTTGGTGTACAGCATCTTTAACCTCTGTGATACCTGCTACTTTTCTATTTATTTTTTAATTTTTTTTATTAATTTAAAAAAAAATACAGAAAGAAACACAAACTCCAGCACTTTTCTACTTCTGAAATAAAAAATAAGAAGAAAAGTTAGATACTCTAATCTTGCCACAATTTTCTCTACTTCTCATATACTAAACTTGTTTACATCTTTTTAGTTCTATGTATATAGAACTTCTGACTCAATCTTTTCCACATCCTAAGGTGTTTAATTACTTTCCTGCACAGTTCTGATCTGCTGCATCTGACTGACATTATTCCTCATTCTAGGCTACTGAGTTTTCTTGGAGAATTTCACTCAATAACCCAAATTTATGCTACTGTAAATTCATGATGACAATTTCATCTTGACTACATTGATGCTTAGTACTTCTGAAGATTTTCTTGAAGTGAAATTATGTAACATAAAAATAACTATTTTAAAGTGAAAAATTTAGTGGCATTTAATGCCTTCACAGTATTGTGCAACTGCTACCATTAATTACTTCTAAAATATTTACATCACTTCAGAAGGAACTGATACTTATTGAACAGTAATTCCATATTCTCTCTTGAACAAATTCCAAATTGAGTTTTGTTTGTTTGTTTGTTTTTAGTTATAGAAGAGATTTTAACATTTGGTTTTGGCTATAGTTCTATGATTTTTTTTTCTTCTAGCTTCTCCAAGACACTGGAGACCAACAGAAATATCAATGTAAGATTCAGCAGTCATACTCATTTGTTAAATCCTATTTTCTCTGTTATACTCCTCCTTTCCTTTAAATAACATGTATACATAAAAGGGAATTTCAAAGTACATCACAACAATTAGTTGTAGAATAGAAAATTTCAAAGTATATCACAAAAATTAGATGTAGAACAGATTTCTGAGTTTGAAATGGGTTACAATTCCATAATTTTAGGGTTTTATTTCTAGCTGCTCTAAGGTACTGGAGGCTGAAAGAAATTATCAGTATGATAATCCAGCACTCATACTCATTTATTAAACCTGGCCTTCTCTGTATAACTCCACCATCACCTTTGCTGTTTCTCTCATTCTTTACAGGTATTTAGGCTATGCCTCTTCTAACTTTTTCATGTTGAAAGGGGCTGTTGATAATATGGGGTAGGGGAATGGAGCTAGTTGATATTCTGGAAGGGCTGGGCCCTCTGCATTTTGGGATTTATCTGGTCCTAGGACCCATCTGGAGGTTGTAGGCTTTGGAGAGTTACCCTAGTGCATGGAACTTTTGCAGGATCTTATATAATGCCTTTTTTATTCTTTAGGATTGGCAAGAAAGATTTTGGTTGGAGGTTGGGAAGTTATGATAGGCAGCAATGTCTGACTGAAGCATGTGTAAGAGTGACCTCCAGTGTAGCCTCTAGACTCTATTTGAACTCTCACAGCCACTGATACCTTATTTGTTTCACTTCTTTTCCACCTTTTCGGTCAGGATGGCATTGTTGATCCCATAGTGCCAGGGCCAGGCTCATCCCTGGGGGTCATCTTCAATACCACCAGGGAGACTTTCATCCCTGGATGTCATGTCTCATGTAGTGGAGAGTGCAATGGTTTCACTTGCAGAGGTGGACTTAGAAAGGCCACAGGTGACTCTTAGGCATACCTATAGGTAGGATAAGCTTCTCCACTACAAACATAAGCTTCACAAGAGTCTCAAGATCAAGGGCTTGGCCTATTGATTTGGGTGTCCCTAATGTTCCCCCACAGTATCTTGGGTTTCCCCAGTGATAAAGTTTAATAGTTCCATAATTTTTCTCCCATCCCTCAAGGGGCTTTGCCAATACTTTTTGATTATTTGCTTAATATACTCCGGGATGTATCCAGGCATTACATTAAGCTATTCAGGATTAAAAGCTTTCATTCTGGCCAGGCCATGGTGGATCAGCAGGCAAAGTTCTCACCTGCCATGCAGGAAACCCAGGTTCATTTCCTGGTGCCTGCCCATGTAAAAAAATAATAACAATAATAAATTGTTTTTTAAACATCTCTCATTCTTATTCTGGGCTCCATGTGTTTGGATTGTTTACGTGATCTATTCAGACAGGTTGAGTTAGTTTATGTGTTACAGAAAACCTAGTTCTGTACATAATGAAACTTCCTTTGATCTCAAAGAGTAGGTGAAGTTCTAAAATACAAGCAATGTCTTCCTTACCCCTGTATTTTGAGTTACCTTAATCCTGAACCAATCAGCTTCATTCTTATCTCTAAATACCAGGTTATGCACATATATGAACCAGCCCCTCAAAATCGAGAAATAACAATTATTGTTCCAAACTAAATATGACTGCTATTGAGTTTACAATCTAGGCCCGCTTTCTTAAAAGTATTTTCTAACTGAGATCATACAATATTTTTCTTTTGTTTCTGGCTTATTTTGCCTCATCAAATGTCACACTTGTTCACTCACTTTGTTGCATGCCTCACAACTTCATTCTTTCTTTTTTTTTTTTTTAATGCTGTGTGATGGGCTCACATTTCACTATTTCTCCAATGTTATTGCAGCACCATTTGTTGAATTGTCTGTTTGTTTGTTTGTCTTTACTTGTTTGTTTGCATTTTAGGCAACACATGGACTGGGAATCAAACCTGAGTCTCCCACATGGCAGGCAAGAGTTCTACCACTAAACTACCCTTGCATCCCCATTTCATTCCTTTTCGGAGCAGCACTGTGTTCAAGCATATGTTTATACCATCGTTCACCAAGCTACTTCTCAGTCAGTACATCTTTCAGCCACCTCTATCTACCGGGTGATAGATAGATTGGATAATGTCCAAAGTTAACAGTCCATCAACACTCTCAATTTTAGATAATTTCATTCTTCCCAAGAGAAAGATAGCCAATAAATACACCTTCACCAAATAGAAAACCCAACCCTCCCCCTAACTCTTGTCCCTCTCCCCATTATATACCCTTGGTATTGCTGTGGTACCATCAAAGTTTTCCTGTTAAACATAACCCATAGTTTGCAATATCATTTTCCCCCTATGCCTCAAAATTATACATTCTTTGTACAAGATACATACCCTAAATTGATTTTTTTTTCTGTATGGATTTAACTATTCTGAATATTTTACATGAATTGAATTATACATCATTTTGTGTTAGGCTTCTTTCACAGTTTTCAATTCCTTTGTGTGTGCAGCTGGGAGTAGCAATGCTAGGTCATATTGTAATTAAATGGTTAATTTTTGTAAGAACTGCCACTTCATTTACCAAAGCCATTGAACTTATTTATATTTCCACTAGCAGTTTATGAGCATTCCAAATTCTGCACATCCTTGCCAAACTTATTATTTTCCATTTCTCCTTAAATTTAATTTTATTATAGCCTTTTTAGAGGAGATGAAGTTATGTCTGCTTGGGCCTTGATTTGCATTTCCCTACAAACTAATAATGTTGAGCACTTTTCGGAGAATTTTTTTGGAGCTATAGGATTATCTTATTTTGAGAAATGTTTATTCACAACCTTTGCCCATTTTTTTTTAATTCAAAGGTTGACCATTAGCAAATTATTGTGCAGAAAATAAAGAGTTCCCATATAACCCCTGTGATGGTTTGAAACTGTTATGTACCCCAGAAAAGCCATTCTTTTAATACAGTCTTGTGGGGGAAGACTTATTGTTGGGTGGCATCCTTTGTTTAGGTTGTTTCCATAAAGACCCTGACCATTTGGGGTGAATCTTAATCCACTTACTGGAGTCTTCTATAAAGAGAATAAAAGACAGAAAACAGAGAGTTCAGAGCTGATATAGAGTGTAGAGTGATGAAGCCAAGTGAAGGACACAGATGGAGAGAAACACTTTGAGGCCAAAAAAAAATTTTCTGGGAGATACCAAGCTAGGAGATGAAATCCAGGGAAAAGCTAAGAGGGGACCAATAGATACTTAAGAAAAGAAAACAACCTGGAAGAAAAGGACTCACAAGAGCTGAGAGAACATTTTGGAAAACAACCCAGGAGAGAAGGGCCAGCAAATGTCACCACATGCCTTGCAATGTAATAAAGAAACCCCAAACCTGATTGGTCTTTTTTGAGTACAGGTATCCTTGTTGATGTGTTCGTTTGGACATTTTCATGGCCTTAGAACTGTAAATTTGTAAACTAATAAATACCCCTTGTAAAAGCCAATCCAATTCTGGTAGATTGCATACTGGCAGCATTAGCAAACCTAAACACCCCCTTTCACACACACACAGATTTTTCTATTATTTATACTTTGCATTAATATGGTACTTTTGTTACAATTGGTGAAACACTATTTTTATAATTATCCTGTTAACTGTAGTCCCTGGTTTAATTTAGGGTATATTGTTTGTGTTGTACAGTCTTATGGTTTTATTTATTCTAGTAGCATATACACATCTAAAATTTCCCCTTTGGACCACATTCAAATATATAATTTGGTACTGTTAATTCTCTTAATTGCATTCAAAATGTTATGCTGCCATCACTACCATGCATTACCAAAACATTTCCCATAACCTAAATAAAAATT